>PVLD010003929.1:0-133725 GCA_004027595.1 Dinomys branickii
AAAAAAAAAAGAATGTATCTAGTATTTGCATCTGCACAGCACTTTACATGAATCCTCAGAATACTCATTTGTGTGTATATCTGTGTGTGTGTATATGTGTGGGGGGGTAGATATGTATTATAAAACTGAGGATTTCAGCAGCGGTTGGGGTGAGTCCTGAAGGGAAGCATTGTTTTGACATTGAAATAGAGTCTTTCCCCAATTAGCAAAGCTCCTCACTGTGACTCACTTATCTAACTTCTGCTGAGCACTGACAGCAGAACCACACTGTTTTCTTCACGATTGCTCTAGTTCTCAAAAGTTCCTTCCTATGCTTCAGGGAGTGGTAGATGTTTAAGAGCTACCAATTTGCCTAGACATCCTCAAAAAGGTAGGAACTCCACCTTTCTGAATGTGTCTTACGGTCACAGGCTGGGGAAATTTGTACCTGTTATTAAAATATTAATCCTTGAGTGCTGCAGTGACAGCATTATCCGACCCGTTTTCCCAAAACGAAACACAGTGCGTGGCACACAGCACACAGGGCCATTCCCAAAGTCTTTATTGAATAGAGAAATCACGTTCTGTTAACTTCAGTCACTCATCAATCATTCACTTAGCTTTTGTTCGTTGGGCTCTGCTATCTGTGATACCATTAGATGATTTAGAAGGAAGAAAAGAAAACTATCTGTGCCTTGATCTCATAGAGCCTATAAGGAACTATGACAGGAAAATAAAAGAAACACTGAAAATGATTTCAATCCACCAACAGAGGAGCAAGAGCACAAAAGAAGGGACAAATATTTCTACTGAGGAAGGATTTTAAAAAATGCTTAACAAAAGGTACAGTTTTTTTTAAGGGGGGTACTTTGGCTGACCATGGTTTTGATAGGCAGGAAAAATTGGGGTTACTGCAGACTAAGGGCAGGCCAGGATATAAAAACAGCTTCTCTGTTCCCACCAATTTGAGAAACTGTGTAGCTGAAATTGGATCACTTTTGACTACATCCTGCTAACTCAACTCCGTGCCATTGCTGAGAAATCCTGAGTGAGAATGGCTTGTGATTACCATACAAATTGCTTGTATGTAAATGTGTGCTTCTACAGTGCTTGAGGTTACAGCTTATTCTTTCATATACTTGAAATATTCCAAAGTATGTGCCCCTCCTAATATATATTATATTAAAAATGAGAGAATTTAAATCTCTTGAATGTGCGATGGAAAAACTAGGCAGCATAGCACGCGTGATTACTAATATGATAACATCCAAGTCTTTAGGAATTCCTCAGATACCCATTTATTTTTATTTAATTTTTGGCACTACGTGAGATATGATGTAGTGGTTAAAAAGTGCTGACTTGCTGAAAATGCTCAGTAAATTCTTGCTAAATTAAACATTCCTTGGTAAATTCACAATTCTGGGGGATCAAGGGGACCTCCAGCCTTCCAGCTCCAGGACCAAGATTCTCCCCCCAAATGCAGTGATGCTGTGCTCCCTCTCTTCATTGGAAGGACTTAATTTCAGTGCTGGGATCACAGAGCTGTCTCAGGTATTTCTGGTCTTTATTTTTCTTCCCTGTGTTCATTGCTCCACTCCCCCCACTGAGATCCCCCTCCTTTCCAGTTAGTATTCACACCCCACAACCCCCAACAGGAACCCCAGCAAAGCCTAGGGGAGCCCCACCAATGTCCTCTGCCCCCTTGGGGCTTGCTCTTGGAGCCACTGATACCAAATAGCACCCGCGCATTGGATCCCTGGTTGGAAAATCTCATCTGCTACGCTGCATGGCAGCACACTTCCCAGGGCTTGCTACCAGCAGTGCTTACTAAATTACAGTGGTCCACTTTAATGTCAATACAGGTAGGTATAACTGACTTTAAAACCTGTGGGATATTTGCCAGGGCCTATTTCTCACTGGGGTTGATTATCAAAGGTTAGCTGAGGTGTAATTAAGGATGGAACTATTTGGAAGAGATTCGACAGCTTATTTTGCTTTCTAGGTTAGTCACACAGACGCCCAAGTAGGTTGGCCCAAGTCATGGTCCTGTACAGCCTTCCAACCTCTTGGAACGAGAGCAAGCGGAGGGGTGGGAGGAAGCAATTTTGATCAGACCAGGTCTTTCCTAAAGGCAGTCGTGAGAACTGAGTTAACACTCTTCGCTAGCTGTATCTCAGTATAACCTTCAAAATAATCCATGGTATAATCCTATAATTTTTATTTTATGCATTGAAAACTGTTATTTTGAAAAAGAAATTTATAGACTTCATAAGCTGGCCAAGGTGACTATAGCATAAAAATAAGAAAACTGAAAGATGGTCCACACATCAGACAATGTAAGGGCATGCCCAACACACTGCTCTAAGGAGACGTCAGTACCCAGGAAGAAAATGAGGTGAGGTATTGAAAGTCACAAGAAATGCAGACTTAACATTTTACTGTGAGAACCTGGACAATAGAGAGCCATCTGTGAGGTGAGGAAGGTTTATTAGAATTAGTCAGCAATGAACACAATCATGGCATGGAGCAAAATCATTTCAGGATCAGCTTTACGGACCTGAGTCTCTTTATCTTGCAAGGACGGTCTTAAAGAAACACGGCCCCATTAGTCAATTGGTAAAAATAGACAGGACCTAATAATTATTGCTTATTAATTAGCCAACTGACCCTTACATTAAAATTTATTGAGCACGTATTATATGTCAGGTATCACATGCAAAGTGGCCTTGGGTATATCATGTTCCCTCTTGGAATCCTCTTTTCATATCTATCAAAGAGACTGTGGGCCAATTAACTTTCTAAATTCCCTCCAGGCTATACAGATTACACTTCATTTTCCACACTCCAAAATTAGAAAATGCTCAAATATTTCCAAGTGTGGGTACAACCAGAGGCCATTAATATAAAAGACGTGTCAGAAAACTACAGTGAATGATTGACATATTTAAAATGACAGCAAAAACCACACTGCCATTAATTCCTCTTGAAATTCTTCCACTGCATTTCTAGCCCATTTTCCCAGCTTTGCTGCAAATTTCTGAGGCATTTCTTAGAGTTCTCCTTCATGGGTGTCTTTAGACGATATGATAAAAAAAACAAAGCGACGCAGCTGCCCAGTGCCGTCCACGGAGAGGCAACTCCTGAGAATGTCATGTTGTGTCTTCACCCACCTTAGTCACTAGATCTGACACCACGTGACTTAGGGCTCTTCCCCAAAGTCCAAATCTCCATGAAAACTAAACATTTTAAATCAAATAAGGACACTGATGTAGCCACAACAGCAGAAGCAAAGACACAAAGGAGAATTTCCAGACCTGCTTCAGAAAGTAGGAAAAATAATACGATAAGTCTGTTCAAAGGGAGGAGAGGGGAGCACGTGGATGGGGATCAATGCCAGCGTGTATTTTACTGTAATAAAACATCTTCATTTGAACAGTCACCGTTGTTTCCTATCACAACTCATGTTCCAGGGCCAGAGATGTAATCAAGAATTTCTTGCTTCTGGTTTACTTAATTTTCCTTTTGTGCCTGATACTTGAGACTTCAGAACCTGAACTAAGCTGTTTGCCAACAAAGGAGAGGCATGCCTAACAACATGCATTTGCTTATTCATTTGGTGGCCTGGTGCTGATGTTGGGATGTCAGGAGCAATGTCATCTAGGGCCAAGCATGTTATGAGGTGGCATGCATTTGCAATATGGTCCTTAAACCTTAGACATTTAACTGCTTAGTTATGGAAATGGAGACACAGAAGGTAATGAATGTAGAGAGACTTTACTATCATAAGTCCCCAAATAAAAATATATGTGAAGTATTTTGAGGACACTAAAAAGGAAGGAAATAACCACCAGTGGTAGACATGCATGTGGAAAATTTTCTCCCAAGTTCTGCATGCGAGCTTTACATTAAAGAGTGAGGAGGAGTTAGCCAAAGATGGTGAAAAACATTCCAGGCAGACAGCTCATAATATGTAAAGGCAAGAAAGGAAATAATGAACATAATGCTTTTCCTTCCGCAGAGTCTATTTCAGTCACATTGCAGATAAACAGAATTTTAAAACATGGGAAACCATCCAAATCAAACTATTCTCTTTCTTTCATCAAAATCCTAAAGGAAACCTTTTAAAATTTCTTTTGCCATTGCCAGAAAAATGATGTGTGCCCAGCATTTTTATTTGGAAGAAATAGCCTTATTTCTTTTAATCAAACAATATATAACTTTCCCACTAGAAGTGGAATGGAATTCTGCATTTCAGATGTTAATTGGAATTTACTTATTCTTTTGTTAGGTGCATGAATATGGTCTGTCAGCAATTAAACTGAATTAAGTAAGGAGAAGGCAGGAAAAAAAAAAAAAGAGACAAACATGGGCTTCACATAAAAGCAAAAACATGCATCAAAATCAGGAATTGTGTCATCCTGGTGAACAAACATCAACTTGAAGGATGTCCTTGCCAGGTTAGGACACATCACTTTTCTAGCTGTTGTCAACCTGGGCTGAGTTCCACCCAGAAACGCCTGCTTGGCTGGCAGCTGTTGAGAGTCTACAACTCCTCCTAGCAACAGATGGAGCCAATCAACAGCCAGCAGCAGTGATCCCTGCTGTGGAGGGCAGTGACATCTCATTTATCTGGCAATTCCAGTGAAAACTATATACTGCATAAGATAATTACTAAGGGGCTGAAATTTACATGACTAAGCCTCAGAAGCTATTAGATGTTAGCCAGTGGGGTTTAAAATGTGACCAAAAAACTGGACGATAGTCCACAGCTATGTACTTTATGAGCAGATACCTGAGTACAGCGAGTTGTATTTGAGTAAACTGATCAAAAGTTGCTAGATATATCACCTATTACCTTGCGTTCTTAGGCATGGTAGTCTCTGAGTTTTAACTTTGTCACCCTTTAAGAGATGAGTATCTCTACCTGACAGCACGTATCTCACAAGTGTTGCAATAATCCTAAAAAGTAAGAGACTTAAAAATCCCTTAAAACTGCTATGTGCTACATAAATGAATATTTACTGACATTTTCTTCTTAGTATGGAACCAGTATTTAATAGAGTTAACAGCTTCACCTCGCTTCTGGGTAATCTCAGCTAAGTCGTTTGATCTTCATTTCCTCACCTGTCTAAGGAAGACAGTGTTAGCATATAATTTAGGGAGCTGCTGTGAAGACAGAATGGATAGATTTATGAATTCCAAATACATAGTAAGCAGTCCAAAGTGTTAACTCACATAAAGATTATCTTTGAATGCTGTGAGAATTTGAGATGGGAGGTTGGACAGAGCTATTATTTCTACTAACTGGCTCCAGTGAAAGCCATGAGCTGTAGAACTCAACCACACACATCCACAGGATCCAGCATAATCCTCTACTAACTCACTGCCGCTTTCTGCCACATTCATATATGCTAACAGTGATCCCTAAGCTTTCTCCTTTCCCTGCTGGGCATTATGCAGTGACTGTTTTCCCTCGTCTGCCTTCCACTTAAACTCTCCATTGCTCCCTGAAATTACCCACCTCCCCCTCTACACAGAAACCTAAGCCTGGGATTGTTCATGGTAGGCTTAATTAAGCAGCTCTGCCAATTACATAGTGTTTTTAAAAAGTCTTTGCAAATACAGTGTATGTTTTTTTATCTTACTATTTGTTCCCTTGCATAGGAGAAAAGGAACAGATGGCTATTTCAGGCACCCAGAGTAGGCAGCTTCTCATTTTTCATACAACTGCATTTGTTTGTGGTAAATTTTAATATTACAATAGTTATTTCATAGGCTATCACATAACCCATAGTTTAGTATGGTCATGAAATTTGTCATGCAAGTCACCATGGCCAGTATTATTTCTGAACCCAGACCAATAGGACTCACACACATGAAGCGAAACATTCAGGCTGAAATTTTAAGGCATCATTTCTGTTCCACATTTTTTCCACACTCAGAACATAGGCAGATCCCACTCTAGATGTCTCTGCTTTTGTACAGACTACTGAACTACAGGCTCCAGCAAGAGTAGATATTTACATTACGCACATCCAGAGCAACTAGCTCACCTTGTTCATACTACATGCAAATAGAATATCTACTAAGGAAATACTAGCAAGCACAAAATGGAAAGGAGGGAGGAAGGGCAGGAGGGTAAGGAGGGTAGAAGAAAAACAAGAGAGAGAGAGTGAGACAGAAAGGAGGACGGAAGGAGGGAGAGAAGGAGAAAGGAAAGAGGGAAAGAAGAATAAATGATAGAGATCTTAAAGATGTGCTATTTTAAATAAAAACATTGGCTCACGTTTCAGAGCAGACTATTGTCTCCTGTTGCTACTCTTGCGTACTATCTCCTAATCCTTAGGTGTATTATTATAGGGGTAAATGAATAAATTCTCACTTCCTAGTTCTGCATCATTGACTAAGAATGAGTTTCTGGTGACCCTGAAATCAGCAAAGTAGAATGAGAAAGGGCTAACTCAGGGCAGAAAGTAGTAAAACTTTATTCACGCAAATCACACAGTATTGCATTTCAGAGGAGGTGTGTTTAAACAAAACAACATGCTCTAGATGACGAACATGTTAAATGATTTCAATTTTCTCAACTGAAAACAGTCAGAATTGAATGAAATTATTTGTTTCTTTTCCAAAATGTAATGAGCCTGTTTACTTGTTAGCTTCTTTATTAGAATGACTCATTTAAGATGAGAAAATTAATTATGAAAGAATTGCATCTGGATAATATTCTCATGAAACTCATGATCACATTATAGAGTGTTTAAATACTTTTCAAAGTAGTCGAAAATGTGTGTGGAAGTGTGAAAAATATTTTTTCAAATATTTTTGAATATTTACAATATGTCAGGCATCATTTATTGGTGTAGAAAATAACTACACGAAGATAAAGATGGGTATGTCTATTACTGAGACAGAAATACAATAGAGATAAAGACACATCAAGCTCTTTGATTCTTCACAACAGCCAAAAGCTTTGGAATACTAACCATGTGCCAAGCACAGGCTAAGTAATGAACATATATTTTTTTTGTTACTTCAGAGTACAGAACTAGAATCAGAAACAAAGCATTAAACACATGACAAACCTAAAATTCTCTCTAGACGACACTTTAGTTAAAAAAAAAAAAAAACCCTCAAAATTAGAGATGTTTCAGTGATGGTTGGATTCTAATTTGGGCCACCTACAGGTTTAGTATCCCTCATTCAACATGACCTTAAGTGTTTGGGGATTTTTTTTTTTGTATGTGTGGGAGGATCATTTGCATATACATAATGAGGTATCTTAGAGATGAGGCCCAAATATCCAAGTCTAAACACAAAATTCATTTATGAAAAAAAAAAAAATCATTTACAGTGAACCTGTCCCTTATAGGCAGAGCAGAAAGTAAGAGTTTGTGATATTTTCAATGCATCTGTGTTTTCACGGTGACCAATCACAGGAGGCCACGTGTGGAAGTTTTCACTTGTGGCACTTAGTCAGCACTTAAAAGCATTTCAGATTTTGAAGCCTTTTGTTTTTTTTGTTGGTACTGGGGATCGTACTCAGGACCCTGTGCTTGCTAGGCAGGCGCTTATTCCACTGAGCTATATCCCCAGCCCTTGAAGCCTTTTGAATTAGGTGTGCTTAATATGTATTTGAGAAAGAGCCACCGGTTTAGTGTAGTAAGCCACTTTTATTAACTGAGAATCTATATAAGTGAAGCCAAAGTGGGCACAGAGCTAGACTTCGTAGATCTGAAAGATTTCTCAATACTCTAAGCAGAATTAAGACAAAGAGTTGACTGTCAGGCGAAGCCCTGCAGCTGGGCTCTCCGAGTTGCTGTGGAGCTGATTGCAGAGACAGCTACACCAGCACTCCAGAGAAGTGGTCAAATGCACAGGAATGCTCCAGGAGTTGTATTTACTGCCACACAAGATGAATAATCCTTCTGTTGGAAATGTTTTTTGTGTGAAACTTCGTTTTCCATTTTGAACTATGGAATCAGTCTCTCAAAAGAGTTTGGAGCACGGCCAGTTACTTCCCTCTACATTTTTCAGCTGAGACTTTGGCTGTACAACTCCATTTTAAATTTTTGCACGACGCATCTGGAGCCTTTGCCTGTGTCTCTTCATTTTACAAAGGATAGATACAAAAATGTAATCCATTTATAAATGCATGCATGACAAGGAAGCCCAAGAAACACACAAAAGGAGTCTTAAGAAACATAGCCTACGATGTGCTGCTCCGTATGGCACACTTACATTGCATGTTATAATAACTTGCTAAATTACTATCGACCTTATGAATAAACAGACCTATTAAAAATTTTTGGAATAAAAATAATGCACTGATAATACCTTTCTAACATCAAATTGAGGAATTAAAAGAAAGACACAGACCTTTGATGCAAAATCTACAAAACAATTTGTAACTACTCCAATCACACATTACCTGAGCTAGTCCTGGAACAATCAAAACAGTGACTGGCAGTTAAAAGACAGTAGTAGGTGTATCGGCAAAACAATTTAAAAATCAAACAGAAGTTCAACTCAAGTAAGTCTCTTTTGAATACTAAACCTATAGCAATTCATTTTACATAAAGGACCATCAGAGGGATGACAGCAAATAAAACATTCAAGACATCAAATTATGTGAATTGTAATTACTCCAGCAGGACACAACCAAAGCTGTCTTAAAATGGATATTGAAAACTAGTTCAAAATTCAGGGCCAGTTTGCCTACTTTGCAGGGGTAGGAACCAAGTGGAATAGTGGATAAAAAGCTGCTTTCTAAATCAAAAGCAAGTGATTGCTTCATCATCACCTACACTAAATCAAAAACTAAAAGATAGAAATATTAATTCATTTGCAGAAGTATTATTTTTTATAAATCACCATTTTTTAGAATTTTAAAGAATACTGTTCATTTCCTATGGGGGAAAAAACTCTGTTTCTATTACATCATTTTAATGCAAGGGTAAAGCTATAAGTATATGAACAATATAACAAACAGTATATAGGGAACACAGGAGGAGAAAAAGTGAGAAGCATATACGGCAACTAAAGGGAAGAAAGGCTGCCATTAAAAGGTGGATGACCCATAGCAAACACAAAATAGAAACCACAGCTTATGTCTGTCTCATTAAGATTAAAGTGTCACTCATTCAACTTGATTCTTCTTTCAGCAGTGGCCTTTATTGGGACACAGAGCATTCCCATGTGTGTCACTAGAAACTGTAGCAGACCACTCCATCACTGGGGTTAGATACTGTTGGGGTGTGGCAGAATCGGGGAGTTGGCAGGACAGGTAGGATTAGAGGATGAATCAAATACTAGATTTACTTGGAGTTTGGTGATTCCGTTTTTACAAAAGTATAAACTTGTCCTAGAGCAGGAAAGAAAAGAGAGCTTTGAGAGTTGGTTTTCATCGGGAGTACGGGGAAAATACCATGTGGAAAACCTAAGTACTTCAGGTTTTAAAGAAGGAGCAAGGCATAGGGAAGTAAATGAGCCAGAAAAGGGCTTTAGAAAGGTGACATGATATGAAAAGGCTCCAGAGGAAAAGGAAAACACACATAAAGGAAATGGAAAACAGAGCTAATGCTGCGGAGTTATCTTACAAACTCTTTGAGGGCAGCCAAGAAATTTTGGATTTTGCTCCTTAAGTCAAAGTTTTAGAGGAAACAAGTAGCTCGTCGTTTACTTTTGAGGTCGTGAAACAGGGCATAGCACAGACAACAGGCACGTTTCTAGGTTTGTGGGAGGAGATTTGGGGAAAACAGAACAGAACCAATTGAATCAGCTAAGAGGAAGGATGAACAGAAGCAAAACATTATTGTATTTCTCCTTAACCAAAGTAAAGAACACAAAGTTTCAATGTAAAATAAGCTTACTAACTGAAGTACTGTGTGTCTTGCCAACTATGTTGATATTTAAAGAGGTAGGAAGAAAGATGTGTGTTTATTCAGTGTTCATTGTAGATCTGAGTACATTACCTGCTCTTTTAGCTTACTAAATGCTTTTAACAAACTGATAAAATTAGTACAATAGATCTTATTTTCAAAAGATAAAGAGAGGGCTGGGGATATAGCTCAGTGGAATAAGCGCCTGCCTAGCAAGCGCAGGGTCCTGAGTTCGATCCCCAGTACCGCAAAAAAAAAAAAAAAAAAAAAGATAAAGAGAAAATTCTGAGATATCAAACTAAACCAGCAGCAGAAATAAAATAAAAGCCCAAGTATGACCACTTCCAACACTGTCCTTTATCCCACACTCTATGCTGGACCGCAGCAGTCTACACCTCCGGGCCGGTGGCCTCCTCGGACCTCCAGGTGTTTGGGCAAACCGAGTGCTTCTAGGGAAAAGCAACTGCCAAGTGCACTTCAGGATAAATTATACTGAGAGCCTGAAATTCTTTACAGCTCTCTGCTTCTAAGTATTTGTTTTAGAGTGTTTCTTCTGTTCTACTTTTTTTTTTTAGATGATGTGAATTAATCCACACAGGTTCACTAGATATAGAATATTTAAAAGTGTTTGTCAGTGAGTGCCTCCATTTCACTGAGGGAAAGTAATATGGATTGACCCTGCCACTGGCTTCAAGTAACAGACGGAATAAAGTCTGTGATGAGTAATAATTAAGAAGCCCGAATGCAAGTAAAACAACTATCACAATGCCCCGAGATAAACGCTGAGGGAACAGCCACACTTCCTGAAGCAGGCTTCCATTAGGACTTCAGATGTGCTTCTTATCTCTAACAAATGAGACAAAACAAACCAAACTGAACCATGGAAGATGCAAACTACCATTAAACTGCACACTACCTCGGTTTCTTAAAGATAACTTAAAGGGATTTTATCAAATAAGCATACACTGATAATAAAAATTTAAATACAAAATGTATTCCTTCATGTATCTTTCTTTAAATATTCCAAGGGGATTCAAACCTCAGTGAAAGTCTGATTAGAATATTCATATTTAAAACAATGACATAATTTGAAATTTTCAAATGTGCATTAGGCAGTAATATACTTTACTGCAAAGCATTAAAGTATCCATTGCTAGACAGATACATATATCTTGTATATGTTTTTCATTAAATAGCCTTCAAGGTGCAATTTTAAAGCACAATATAATATCAGATACCTAAAAATGCACTTTTGAATTGTGCTAAAAAGGCAAAATGTATTTTGTGATTTAAACATACTCAGTCCAAACGTGTTCATCTCCACAGTGGATACATATATTTAAAATCTTTCCAATAATAATTAAGAAGCCCGAGCTCAGTAAATAAAGTTTAAATCAGTCTTAGGAATTATTACTCTTACTACAAAAACAACTCTCCCAGTACTCTCTCCTTTAGCTGCTGTTTTGCGGTCAGTCATCCGTGTTTATGAGAGTAGGATACAGCTTCGCCATGACAACCTGGATTATTCAGTTTCTACTCCGCTTCTCACTTTTTCTCCCATACCACAGTGTTAAAATTCTGTCTCACTTCTCCAAGTGTGAGGAAATTCACACGCTGGCATCATTTTGGACAAAAAAATGCAGTTCAATTAATGCACATGGAATACAGAAGAAAAATTATTTATTTACTTTTTAATCTCTATTAAGCCATGCTTAATATGACATTTTAAATAAAATTAGCTTGTAAAATAACAGATTATTAAGACATAGTTCACAGATCAGATAATACCCTATTGTGCAAGTATGCCAAACTTTATCCATTCATCACCTGATGGATAATCAGCTTCCTTTTACTTTTACTTTGGGGCTCTTACAAATTATGTTTCTATGAAGGTCCTTGTCCCAAAGCTTTGTGTGGACATATGCTCTTGTTTCTCTTGAGCATATACTAATAGTAGAATTTCTGGGTCATAGAGTAACTCTGTATTTAATGCTCTGAGAAGCTGCCAGACTGTCTTCCAGAATGCCCACAGCAGTTCTCATTTCCACCAACAGTGTCTGAATGTTTTGCCTTCTCGCCTACATGTGTTATTATCTATCATTTGAAATATCGTCATCGTAGTGTGTGTGACATGTTATCTCCCAAGATTTTAATTTGCTACATTCTGGTTAATGAGAATGAGGATCTTTTCATGTAGTAATTGACCATTTACATATATATACATATATGTATATATACACACATACATATGCATATTTGGAAATCTATCTATTTAGATCCTTGCATATTTTTACTGAGTTATCTGTCTCTTTATTATTATAACCATTCTTTATATAGGCTATATAAAAATTCATTATCAACAGACGACTTTCAAATTTTTTTCCCAGTCTGTGTATTGATTTCAATTTTCTATATCCATTGTGTCCTTTGAAGCACAAAAGATTTTAAAGATGAAACCCAACTCACAAATTTTTCCTTCATTGATTTGTGCTTTTGGTGATGTATCTATAGAAATCATTGCCTAATCTAACATCATAAAGATTTACAGCTAGTTTTTCTTCACTTTTGTAGTTTTAGTACTTAGATTGAACTCTATGATGTATATACTTATTTTTCAGTATCTTTTTGAAAAACAAGCATTTAAAAAAGAATTAGGGGCTGCAACATGGTACCAATCAGACTTACACTATGAAGATAATGCCAGTGAAGGTCTTTCTATTAAATAATCAACAAAACTTTGTTAAAGATAACAGCATATAATGTAACAACCATTATAAATTTCTATCATTTTGTTTTGAGGTCATGTGTTATTTTTATTGTTTTGTGTTGTTTTGATTTTGTCTTCATTGTTGTTTTGTCATTTTTTAAATTTTAAAATAAAAAGGTTAACATTAAAAAATAAATTAAAAAAACCAACAAAGTTTTGGAAATCTCTTAAATATATTAACAGTGAAAAAGCATCTCATGATGTCACATAGAAGCATCTTAAATGTACATCTTACTTCTGGGTTGTATAAAATAGTCAAGTACAAAGATAACACAAATAACAGAAATTCATAATGAAGGTTAACAAAAATTTTAAAAGTTCATGCCAAGACACAAGCATAATGTTTCAGTGATCCCACTTCCCTTTTTATTATATTTATGCATCTTGATTATAGTGTGAAAACAGTGCATACTCTTCTCTTCTCTCATTATTGGAGCATCTGTAATAACAATCAATGTACAGTAAATATAAATATTTCAAATTGAATAGGTGAACAAATTAAAATGAATGAGTATTAGAACTGGCACTCCAGGCAAAAAAAAAAAAAAAAAATGGTGGAATGAACGGAAGCCTGAGAGGATCACCAGTATTTTGTTCCTGTGAATATTTTGCACTTCTCTTCCCTCTGCTAATATCACTCTGTTCTGACCTAGTGCATGATTCTCTTTTCTTTCCATCCTTTAGGTTTCAGACTAAGTATCATCAGATTAAGGAAATTTTCAGGGCAATCCTGTCTGAATGAGTTTCCTCTATTGTTGAAGACCGCTACAAAGTGGCTCCGAGCAGGATTTAATAGTAACCAATTGGCTTTCTGTGTTCACTTGTGAATCTGTCCAAGGCCTAGGCTCCTTATCTGGAAATGTCGGACTCATAGTAAGTGAATCTCTGTGAGTCACTAATCTCTAGTAGAACCTGCAGAGGTGGATGAAGCCAGAAAGCCTCAAAGGACAAGACAAGCTCACAGCCAAGGACACGTGGGTCAGATCTCACCTAGATGAAGACTATAACCTCGGCATCTAATTTTTCAGTGGATTAACTTTGTACCTTACTTAGAGAAGTCTTTGAGTGGTTCTGCCCTTCTTGAGTACTCCCCTTCCTTCTTCTGATGACCAAATAAATATGAGTGACCCAGAGAAGGTCATGGTCTTAGCCCAGACAGAATCTTGAATTATATGGAAGAGCTTTGCTCCTCCTGGGGCTCTGAAATCATTCCATTTTCCTCTTTTTGTTTAGCCTTCACCATACACTCATTCAGCAGATTGCAGACCTGATCAGTCCACAACAACTAAGGGATATTATTAACACCATACTCTATCACTCTCTGTTACAAAAACGCATTGATCTCTTTCATAGCACTAATCCCAAATAATGAATGTTAATATTTATTTGTTTACATGTTGGCTTGCTCTACCATAGCAGGGAAAATGTTTCTCATCTTATGTTCAGCACCTAAAACATTGTGTGCCACATCACCAATTCCAAACAAACAGGGTATTTTAAGAATGGGACCATGGAAAACCTGCTGATCTGTGGATTCTGAGGAACAGTATATGGAAACCACAGAAAAACATACCTAACTGCATAATCAGTGCAATTTATTTCTCACTGTGGCTTTCCGTTCCCTGCCGAAAGAACTTTTCCTCATCTAATGAATCCGAAGAATGAAAGTTGTAGGAGTAATCCTTACTCATCCTTGCCCTAACTACAAAAAAAAAAAAAAAATTCAAGTAAAATATCCAGCAATTTGCTCTTAAAACTCAAAAAGCAGAAAACCCTTTCCACGTCCCAGGTGCGTTCTAATCTACTTGGACCTGACCACAATGAAAAGTAATCTTTCTTCCTTATAGTCTCTAGAGTTCCATATTTTGCTTCATAATAGAAGTTCATTAATATGCCAACTAACATTTGTGGTGATTCTAAAGAATTTAGGTAACCTAATGAAGAGATTATATATGCATATTTATTCTTCATTCAGCTCAGATCCTCTCCTTCCTAAAGTTTTACATGATATGCGGTTAGATTTTGCTCTGAAGAGGATGGCAATTTGCAGATGACTACTCAAAAATCCATCCTCCTCTTCTTTTTAACAACCTTTGCTATAAACTAAACGCTTGTATTCTTTCAAAATCAGTAGGCTGAAGCTTGATCCCCAGGTGATGGCATTTGGAGATCAAGCCTTTGGGAAAGAATTAAATTCTGAGGATGGGGCTCTTCATGAATGGGATTACTGCCCTTATAAACACAGAGAGAGCTTGAGTCCTCTCGCTCATGTCACGAGGACACAGCAAAAATGGAGCCAACTGCAGCCCAGGAAGACAGCCCTTCCCAGAACCTAACCATGCAATTAACCGGTCTCCAGCAGTGGAAGAAATTAAAGTGCATATTTAAGCAACCCCCGTGTCTGTTCATTCGTAAGAGCCATCCAAGACAAGACAATTCCAGTTTTGATGTAAATGACAAAGTATATAGCTTAAAATTAAAAACAATCTATGCATTACCCTCCTACCCATCTACAGGCAGCCATGTGACACAGTTCTAACCAATAGTCCCTAAGCTGACATTGGCTGGAACTTCTAGGAAAGCATTAAGCTGCTTGTCCAGATACCATCTCTTCCTCTGAGGTCTTCTCTGCTGTCTCCAGTGTGCATGGTAGCCGAGAATAAAGGAGTCAGCTTGTATTATTAGGAGAAGGCAAATGCATGTTCCCTAATGAGCCTACAGGGTCAGTCACTGAAGGAAAATATGTCAGAACACTTAAATTCTTATTTCTGCAAACTATCTTTATGCATCTCCTACTCGCAGCGATGCCTAGTTAATAATGAGAAGTGACTTTAAGAAGTCTGCCATTAAAACTTGGTCTTGGGAAGTAAAATCAAGAGAAAATTTTCAAAAAGTTCCATGAGGTTCAGTGCCTACAACGAGACCTCAAATTACACAGAGTCTTGCATTCAGTCTATAAGATAACTGCAGAGCTATTACCCAAACTCTAATCGAAAACCCCTTTGAAAGCTAATAAGTGCTATCAAAAATTACACTAGGACATCAGGCATAAAATAAACTGGAGCAATTCTGATGAACCAGGACACAACGTTACCTCAAGGGAGACTGATGTGTTCACTGGCCTCAAAATAAAGTTCTTTCTTTCCACTTGGAGCTGGCTGAAATATATATCCTTTCCTTTTGTATATATCAAATCCATTTCCCCATTTTAACTTCTAGATTTTAATTTTTCACAGAAATAAACTTTAGCTATATCATAAAAACAGTAGGCTATGTGGCTGAAAAGAATGTAGGATTTGTGGACTGCCTCGGTCTATCACTGTTATTTTTTTCTGCTCTCTTTAAACAATTATTAGCACATACTAATTAAACAAAATGATGGGGTTCTCTGCAATAGCTGCATACATGCATCTGCTGCATGTTTCCTCTCACAAATGGAATCCAGGAAAAAAAAGAGGCCATTAAGGGAGAACAGGGATGATTAAGAAAAAGAAAGGGTACCATTGTTCTTTGGCCACATATCACAGTTTGTCCTTAATGTTCTTTTTCTCAGCGTTAGCCTCTTAAACATCCAACTTCTGTTACAGACTGGGCTACTAGAATAACTTTGTTCAGTTTCTGAGTTTCACCACAGCCCTATTCCATTCAAATCTCAGTTAAAGGCTGGAGGTATAGATAAGTGGTAGATCACTCGCCTAGTATGGCCGAGGCCAGAACAAAATAATAGTACCAGAAACAACATGATAAGAATGACAAGTCAGTCCAAAGAGGATGTCAGTAATGCACTGACTTTTCCTCTGCATTTACCATACATAATTTGCGACATGTTTTATCTCCCTGTAGTCTATAAAAGTCATACATCACAGACTTTATATGTGTGCATATATATACATATATGAAGTCTGCAATTACATATAGATAGATAGATAGATAGATAGATGGATTAATTACATATTCCTCCACATGAGTAGCATGATGAAAACCATTGAAAAGAAATGTCTTCTGTTGGGAGTTGAAAATTTGGCTGGTGCTGGGGACAATAAAGCAAAAATACTCAATCCATAATTTTGATACTTTGTTATGAACCCAAGAAATATTCAGCTGTAAAAAGTAGTAATTTTACATTGGATTTAGAGAGGAGAAGCCGTGGAAGGAAGAATAAAGACAAGAAACACTCTGAACTGGAGAGCCACAGCAAGGCCACGCCCGGATGGGGGTGGCGCCACTGGAGACCACCCTTGGAGAAGGAGGAGGGCACGGGACAAATGGAGGGTCAGCTTGCTAAGAAAATCCTGTTACGCTGAAAACTGTGCATCTCCCTATCAGTTTATCAGGTTAAAAAATGGCTTGTACAAGAAGGGCTTCCATTGGCTTGTGAATCTGAAAAGCTAAGGGCTGGGGCCAGCTCCTAGTGCGCCTCTGCATGCAAATGCAAGAAGGTGGAGACCTACTTGCTGCTTCTTTTAACACAGGCCTGGGGCTGGGGATAAAGCTCAGCAGAATAAGCGCCTGCCTAGCAAGCGCAGGATCCTGAGTTCGATCCCCAGTACCGCAAAAAAATAAATAAATAAATAAAAACCAAACAAACAAACAAACAAAACCCAGGCGTCCTGTCCTCTGAATTGTGGAACAGTTCTTAGACCCTTGTGGTGTTAAAATGGCTCTAGTCCTTCTATATTCCCAATTCTGAACACAATTCAATAAATAAATGAAGCAGCTCTTTCAGATAATGTCAAATTTTGAGCATTAAGTTAATGGGCTCTGATTAGTGGAGAAATCATCCGTCACCAAAGCCCAATGGCCAGATTGGCTAAGGATGGTGGGCTGGGACCCCTGCAAAGGAACAGCGCATTCACCCCACATAAACTTCAATGAGTGATAGCAAGAAACTGGTTATATATCTACTTAGACTACCATTACTTTACAGTTCACGATGTTTGACAGGGCTGCACACTGCACCTGGAACTTTCCTGCATCTTTCCATTGAATCTGAAACAATCTTATTTTTCTTTTCTTTTTGCCATACAAAATGAATAGATTATTGCTTTAACTAATGAATATATTTACCATGGGAAGTTGGTACACGTGCATAACACATCTTAATTTTCTTTCATTTTTTTTGGCCCCCGACCGCTCACATTCCTCCTTGCTCTTTCCAACTCTCACTCCCCTTCTTATTTTATAAAGCAGACATTTGTATTATTATCCCCATTTTACATATAAGGGCACAGGGCCTAGAAAGTAAAGATATTTCTCTAATTTTTGTCACTAAAAACGCAAGTTACAGGGCCGATTCAGTTCAGTTTTATTTCTATGGCTCGATATATATATATACATATTTTTTTGGTACCAGGAATCGAACTCAGGACCTTGCACTTGCCAGGTAGTGCTTGTGCTGCTGAGCTATCCCCATCCCCAGCACCACACTTTCAAATGCTACATAATATTAATACTGCCCGAACACAATCTAGAAACTGTGGAAATACGACCGCCTGGGCTAATGTACCTACTATTCCTAATGTATCTAACGGCAAGAGAGCAAGAAAAAACGTAACATTTGGTATCATTTTCAGCTATTCCACCCTAAGGTGCTCATTAGTGTGGCTCTAAGAAGTTGAATCCTGCTTTTATTCTTCAATGAAAAATATTACTAGAAACACGCATGCTAATTTTAACAATGAAGGCTAGCCCGGGAGATAATGTATTAACATTTTTCAGAGGTAATAAACTGTTGGACAAAAGCCAATACTACTCACCACTGACAACAGAATAGTCACAGTATATTCAAAGACAAATTTGTAGCTGAATTGGAAAGTATGCAGAATCACAATCAGGAACATTACTGCAAAGACCTTAAAACCACACAGTCTATGAATTATTGCTAGAATTAAATTGTACAATGCCTCCATCAGTCACTCCTGAAGATTTTGACAAATGTAGTCACACGGGAATGGAACTTTCAACGTTATGGGAAATACTAGTTTATATTAGATGTCATACCTAAATCCAAATAGCTCATATCAGATAAGCTAGATAAGACATTAAAACAATTCAAAAAACTGGAGAAATGCATATAAACCTCTTATTGAATGTAGAATGTGGTATGTTGTAAAAGTGGATGCTTACCTTTAAAATGCAAAGCCTACTGAAAGTCTAAATGACAATATATTGAGAAACATCATGAAAAACTCATTGCTTCGAACTAAAAACTTAGATTTAAATCATGGTTCTTTTACTCACCAAAAAGGGCTTACTTAGCTCAATAACCTCACCAAGATCAGCTTCTCACTAACATCTAATGGTTTATTCCTGCCCTTTCTCATAGCTGTGAAATTTAAATACAACTCTAAAACAACCTTTTCAAATAATGAAAATTATATTTGTATAAGTGCAACTGTCAATACTGCCATTGTCACTGTCACTGTCCGAGGTACTCTTAGGACAACTTATATTATGTTTGACTTAGAGGAGTGAATTCACCACTGATATAGACTTAAGTACACATGCTATGGGTTAAGGTAGTGTTAAATAAAAATTTCCGATAATATATTTGAATTTCACTTACTTTTAGTAAAGTCAACTCTCATTAGTTCACAAACTTCCTAATTCATAGTTGAGAGATGCAAAATTTATAATTTAAACAATGGTGTAGTAAAAAATACTTCCTGCAAACATTTTAATCATTATAAACCATCGAAACGTCAGTGAAAAGCATGCTAAGTGTATTAAACGCTTCATTAGAAGTGCACATTATTCCAATTGCCTGAGTTTTAAGTATCATTTTTCCAGCTGCAAATGATCAGATTGCTGAGTTTTCCAAATTACTGAATTATGGCCCAAATGCTGTCACTCCGTGTGTTACTGTCGTCACTTTCTCTTCTTTCATTGTTTCCTTCTTCCAAAGAAGAAGGGGGAGAGGAAGAAGAAAGGTAGCAGGAGAAAAATTGAGATAAGGAGAAGCAAGACGAAGAGGAGGGGGAAAGGAAGGGGAGTGGGAAGAGAGGAAAAGGGAAGGGAAGGGAGAGGGAGGCGGAAAAGAAAATGATCTTGTCTATTTTATCCACATTTGTATGATCAGTATACTCTCCCTAGACAGAGGTAGAGTTCCAATAAATATATGTTGAATAAATTTGAGGTTTAATGATATTGGCTTTGAAGAAAAACCAACATTTGGGCAGTGGTCTTAGAAGACAAGCAATAAAACTTTGATCAAAGTAATCATAGTTAATTGGCTAAATATCATATGTAATTCATTCCATTTAAGCTTGGCATAGGTAACAAGTCTTTACTAAAAACTTTCCTGTATCAGAGAATATGCTTATTCTATAACTGGAGAAAGCAAGCAGTCAAAGCAGCAAAATTATAAGCTGTAATTCTTACCCACCAGCACAACAGAAGTCAAATGCTGGGGTATTAAAGAGAAGTAGCTTCTGATTCTCAATGAGAACGTGGTATGGAGTGAGAAAATGTATGAGGTAACTTTTTTTATTTTAAAGAGAATTTTAAAAAAGAACAATAGTGAAATGCCAACAACATAGATAAAACAAAACAAAGCAAAAACAGTAAGAATGATACAGAGTTTCAGAACAAATTGATAGAGATTAACAGTGGTTGTTATATTACATATTTTTATCTCCATTGAAGATGGTCAGATTACCAGATGTAAGAATGTAAGATTAATCAAACCATTAAAGAGAATAAAAACTAAAAACAAAAAAATTGTCAAAGATACAGAGTTTCACCAAACAAGATGATAGGAATTCCACAATGGTTGAGGTGAGCTATAAGGAAGGTTATTAATTAAAAATTTATAACACAGGGAAAAGTAAACATAACACAGAAAAAGGCAAACATAACACTGTCAGCAATGCTACTGTAGTAATATTACATTTTATCCTTTCCATACTTTACTACAAATATAATTTCACAATAATTAACTAAATCAGTATATCACTAATTTTCTAACTACAATCTGAAAATAATATAGCTTTATAATTCTATAGCATAGGTGCTTACTAATAACTAATTCATCTCCACAAGGTTTAGTCTAAACTACTTAAATTTTAAAGGGTATTGATATGAACAAATTTATAATGAAGGGTAGAAAGAAAGGACTTGTTTGATTGCTCATTCTATGCACGATGAAAATAGGTCCTCCTCCAGCTCCCACCCAAGTACAATCACTTGGAAAAATTCAGGTGGTATTAAAAGCTTTTGCAAAGTGTGAAAAGCTCAAAAAGAGTAAAATATTAAAAAATTAAATTCAAAACTAGTTAATTAACAAGTTTTTAAAAATTAAGGACACTGTAGGGTAAAAATTATATAAAGGTCTATTTCAGTACATGTTGAACACATTGAAGAATTTCCTAAAGAAGAAATTTCAGAAAGAGGAGATTCTAACCTGTACAAGCCTCTTTTATGTGGCAACATGAGGCCTTAGAGAAGTTCTATTTTCTCCATTGGTTTACTTCCATTAAAAAAGCACAGTGGTGGGGCTGGGAATATAGCTCAACAGCATAAGTGCTTGCCTGGCAAGACTGAGGTCATGAGTTCAATTCCCGACACACACACACACACACACACACACACACACAAAGCACAGTGAATTGAACAAAGGATCTGAAAAACTTGTATGTAGGAAAGCTTTTTGCTGAAAGAAAGTAGAAAAAACAGAGATAGATGCAACAATAACCCATGTTAACAGGGCAAACTGCTTACTATTGCTGAAACGCTAATATGGCTGAAAACAATTTACATCTTCAATGCAATTCCTATAAAATTTTTGATGTTATTTTTTGCAAAAATAGAGAAACCATGATAAAATTATATGAATTTTTAAATGACCCTAAATTGCCAAAACAGAGAAAGAAAATAAAGAAGCTAATAAAGCTGTAAACTTCCTACATTCTGACTTTAACATATATGACAAAACTACAGTAATCAACCAGTATGGTACTGTTTTAATGGTAGATGTACAGACAAATGGAACAGAGAACCCACACATATGGTCACATTACCTTCAGCAAGCATGCCAATGCCACACATAGAAAAAGATAGCTTCACTGTAAATGATGTTGGGGAAGCTAGGTATGTATGTGCAAAAAAATGAAATTACAGCCTTACCTTATACCAGTGATGGCAAACTTATGGCACATGTGCCAAAGCCAGAAGTTCATTATCATTTAAAGCTTTAAAAGATTCACCATAACTGCTTTATACCCCACACAAAGATAAAATAATAAATATTCTAGAAGGAAACACAAATAAAGTTTTATGATATCAGGATCTGGCAATGATTTCTTTTGCTGAAGGCAGAAAAAGCAAAAATAAATAAATGAGACTTCATCAAGTTTTAAAAATTCTGTATATAAAGGAAAGAAGCAGCAAAGTTAAGATGCAACGTATAGGATGAGAGGATATACTTTCCTATCTGATAAAGAGTTGACATTCAAGTTATATATGCCACTTTTACAGCTCTACAACAGAAAGGAGAGGCAAACAGTGATTTTAAAATGGGCAAAGGATTGGTGAGAAGATACACAAACAGCATTGTAGCAGGTGTATGAACAGTGTATGAACAGATGTTCAACAACACTAATCCTTATGAGACACAAATCAATACCCTGGTGAAATGTTATCCCATAAGTAGTGGGACAGCTATTATGAAAAAGTAAAAGTCCCAGACATTATCAATTGTTGGTAAATATAGAGAAATTTGAATCTTTGTACAGTGTGTATATGATATAAAATAACATTTTTGCTATGGAAAAGAAAAGGAAGTCTTCTCAAAAAATTGAACATGGAATTATCATATCCAACAGTCTCATTTCTGGGTATTTATACCAAAAAAAAAATGAAAATTGGAATTTTGAAGAGATATTTATACACCTATGTTCTTTGCAGCATTAACTGCATAACCCAGAAGTGCAAGTAATTTAAATGTTTAATAACAGATGAATAGATTTTTAAAGGTGGTGTAAATGCATATAAGGGAATTTAAGCACTAAAATGAAGGAAACCCTGTCGTGCGCAAAAACTTGGATGGACACTGAGGACATTTTTCTCAGTGAAATAACCCAGTGACAAAAAGAAACTGTGCATAATTCCGCTTATATGAAGTAGCTACAATAGTCAAACTCAGAGACAGAATAAAGAATGGCGGCTGCCAGGAGCTGAGAGAGAGGAGAGGGGGGGCTGCTTGGTGTGCACAGAATTTCGGTTGTGCAATGTGAAAAAACTTCCAGAAATCTGTTGTGCAACAATCTGCATATTTTTAACACTACTACAATGTACACTAAAAAGTAAAGATGTTAGACTTCATTTTTTACTACAGTGAGAGCAAGGAAGGGTGACTGTGAGTTTCCATTTATCGTGCACTCACTCTGTCCTAACAGATACTTAGGATGAATAAAATACAGGATGATGAGGCCTAAATATCTTTGCCAGGATGGAACCAAGCAAAGCACCCTCTGGAATAGAAAGAGAAGGCGGCAAGCTGGTGGCAGCTGCTGACACTTAGGGCTTCAGGTCTTGAAGAAAGCTCTGTGACCCAAGATTTGCTCCAGGCAATGGATGGAAATAAAATCCTTCTACGTGGCCAACCAAAGTCAGGCTGGCTGCTGTGTCAAAGGCTGGGACACACTTGTCCTGCTGCAACTCCAAAAATGTTGAACTAAGCACTGCTGCTACAGTCTGGCAAGATGCAGCCATAGACCATCATGAAAATAGTGGACCGAATCTTTCCAAACCCCAGACCTTGACTTCACTCCATTGTTACACTAGGATAGGAGCCTTGAAATGACTCTTTTTAAAATCTTGTTCTGAACTAGGACTCCTGGAGGCTTGTGGGAAGCCAGAAAAATGATGCTAGAAGTCAGAGCAAGCCTGAGAGGAAGAAGCAAACAGGAGACTGAGATACAAATGTACTCGGAGACCAAAATCCTAGATACTTGAAGAGAAATTTCTAAACCTAAACTAAATCAAATTCTAAAATGGCAGGAAACAAAATCAGTGATTAAAGGGTGGTGGGTGTAGTTGAATGGTAGAAAGTTGCCTAGCACAAGGAAGGCTATGGGCTGCATTCCTAGTACTGCAAGAAAAATAATCAGTAATTGAAATAGGAATTCAAAGTCTGATGGTGTATGTTAAGAAAGCGTAGAGAGATAGATGAATTAATAACTTTCTGTAAAAAGCGGGGGAGCCAGACAGTAAAAACAGAAAACAGTAAGTCAAGAACAGGAAGATATTAAACAGAAATCACCCAACATCCAAAAACAAGAAGCACTGTGATTGGAATCACAAAACAGATGGTACACATTCTAGACTAGATGAATTTGGAAGTTTCTAACTCAAATTGTGTAAGTATTGCCAGCACCAGAAACTGGAAAGCAGGAGAAAGAAAGAAAGCGTATATGAGGGATGAACTAAAATTTCCCACAATTGGGGAAATACGATTGTTTGGACTATAAGTACATTCCAAATTGCAGACTGAGTTTGCAGAACATTAAGTATAAAGAAAAAACATTTTTTAAGTTTCCTTCTTTTTTTGTGTGGGACGGGGAATCAAACTCAGGACCTTGCAATTACTAGGCAGGCGCTTGTGCCGCTGAGCTACATCCCAAGCCTTTTTTTAAGTTTCCATAGCAATTACCTATCCAGGAAAGAATAAGAAAGGAGCACCAAACTACCCACAGTCCAGAATAGATGCCACAAGCCAGTGGAGTACTGTTCTCTGAATTTAAGGAAATATAATGTTGTATTAGGAATCAACACTGAGTTCAAGCTGGGGACATAACTCAGCAGTAGAGCGCCTGCCTGGCCAGTGTGAGGTCCTGAGTTTCATTCTCAAAAAAAAAAAAGAAAGAAAGAAAAAAACCCTGAAGTTCAAGGGTCAAAGAAAAGCATCCGTTTACATGAAGTGACTAAACAAATTCTCACCCACAAAAGAATGAAAGATATAGAGTAGGAAGCAAACTCGGACCAAATTGGATATATACATGCACATTCGCACACCCATACACATGCACAGAGTATAGCCACAGTTTATTATAAAAAGTGGTACAACTGCTGAACTAACTATTGTAAAGTACAACTAACTGGATTTGCAAAAAAGAGTAATAGTACTTAATAGTACTTACAATATCTAAGAACACACCCTAAAAGTGGTAAGCCATTTGGAAGGAAGAGAGAGACATTAACAATGCACTTCTGAAACCAGGCAGTTATATATGGACATAAAATAAATGCACAACCCCTGAAGGTATAGAAATGTGGCTTCAGTTTATGAACTAGTAGGAGAATTCACAATGAATAGAAACTGTAATAATAAAAGAATAAAAATCAGATTTAAAATCTACAAGGTACAATGAGAGAAAAGGAATCCAGACACATCAACAGTTTCACCCAATATATATGAGTTAAACTGTGCTCCCGAAGCATCGATTTTTCAGAATGGAGCTTTACTTCTAGCTTTATGTTCCTTAGCAGTCCATGTTCATGCTTCTCCTGTCTCTCGATGCAGAAGAGGACAGCAGAAGTAACAAGGGAATGAGGTTTAAACTGAAATACAAATGCAGGGTAATTAAATGATACTAGATAAATGCTATCAGCTGTATAAGTCTCTTGGCCTCTCCATCACCTTTTCAGGACCTCTTTAGTTGGCCCAGGTGAAACTGTCCCTGGGGATACCGCAGTGTCAGCTCCTTTTGGTGAACTCAGTAACAATTTTCCACAGGAAATAGGGAATTGTTATTCAAAGGACTGCAAGCCTTCATGCATATACACAAACCTTGAGATAACCACGATTAATAGCAGGATTTACTCACTAGAGAACTCCAGCTCCGCTGGCCTGCTGCAGCAGGACGCCCAGGGTAGTAATAGCACAAGCTGTGAGGAGACCTTTACACTTCAGCACTGGCCCGTTCATCCTACTGCAGAATGTGCAGGCCTGTGTTGCCTGTCTAAAATTGAAAAATCAGTATTTACCTTCAACTAGCCCTAAACAGAAAGAGGGTAGTTCTGAAAGCAGGGACCCAGATGATCAATTTCAGTGATGCTACACTTTATCTTTAAAGGAAAATTCTTCCTAGTACCATGCAATTCCATAGCAGGGGCAAGAGCTTTCATTCTCAGGATGAGTCAAATCTAAGTAGGGAGGAGAACTGAAAGTCTAGATATCCCAAACAGGTAACTTGATAAGTGATTACTGGCTTTACTAAGGTGTTAGTTCCATTATAAATCAGCTGTGCAGTCAAATTCTCAAGAGTTTCTTAAAATTCCCTCTATCCTATGTGGTGCAGGCCCCTGTGTCTTAACACACTTTTTGAGTTTATTGTTTGTTTGTGGTTTATCTGGGTTTTTTGGCATTGAGGATTGAACCCAGCATCATCACACCGAGCTACATCTCCAGCCATTTTTCATTTGTTATTAGATAAAATCTCATTAAGTTTCTAAGTGGCTCAGTTGCCCAGAATGTGTTTAAATTTGAGATCCTCCTGCCTCACAATCCCATAGTGCTGGTATTAAAGGCACACACCACCCTGAGTGGTCTTAACCACAGTTTAAAACAAGCAGAGAAAAAGTTGTAGAGGACAAAACTTTCCTGCTTTGCCTGCCATTCTACACACACACACACACACACACACACACACACACTGTGTACACACACACACACACACACTGTGTACACAAACAGCCTTCAGTCTATAATACAGCTGCCAGATTTTATGTACTTTTTCTTTTTCCTGAATTTTGGCAATCAATTCTGGTCCAGTGGTAGGAACTCTATAGTTCATGACCTTTTAAATATCATATCTGTAATACAGTCTACCTTTAGCTCCTTAGTTGATGACTAATTAAATTCCTAAAGATCAACTGCTATTGCTTTCCAATGTTTTCTGTGAAGTTTAACTACCTGTAATTATTCAAAACAACCTGTAATCTCCCTTGTTCACGTTTGGATTCTCTCACTAAGTATGCCTTCAGAACAACGGGGCGTGCAGAACAGACAGAAGACTGACACACTTCAAATGAGTAAGTGCTGAATATTTTAACTGAAAATGTATTTACCTTTAAGTATTTTTTGAGCACTGACTTGAAAATGTGTATGTGCGCATACAGTCTATAAGCACATATTAGATCTGAATGTGTTCAAGGAAAAAGTAACTTTAATTCTTTTTCAAAAATAATTTTTATTTTAGAGAACATATAGTAATGGCACATAGTTATACAGTATAGTGTGACACTATCATACATGTGTACAATGTGTAATGGCCAGATTAGGGCTATTAGCTCATCCACCTTCTCATTCATTATTATGTCTTCATTGAGAGTGTTCAAACTACACTAGTATGAATGACAGATGTATTACTAATAAGCAAATACAATATACCAGAGATTCATTTACTTCCTTTACTGAGAAAGCCTACTAAAACTATCCAATAGTAACTAATTTACGATCAAGTAGACATATGTGAACTCCCTAAATAATCTTGTATAATGTACTGATATCATAGCATATGAGAGTGGAAATCTGTATCTGTGATTCTGAAGAATGGTTTTCATTAACTACAGATGGACAACTCTCACATGAGAAAGAAACTGTATATATACAACATTCAATACAGCCACATTCTCTCAATGCATAAATTATGGCTTTGAGAATGAAGTCAGCATCAGAACAGTGTTAAGTACTTTAAGATCTACCTGTGCTCATGGTGTAGCTATGCAATTTTGTCAGTTTTAGACTTGAAAGAGGCATTAGGCAAGACGATCGCCAACACCAGAAATCAAGCTAAATAGGTAAAGTGATTTACCCAAGGGGACGTGTAGATAGTAACAGAAGTGCAAATGATATGAACACATCCCCGTCCTCATCCAGGCCTCACCCCAAGTGCGCCCTGCCTTTGAATTAGACACTTCTTCCAAGAATGTGACACATTAGATACTACACAGGCTAATGAAATACAAATGCAATCACAGTGTATTCTGAAAACTCTTTTTTGCAACAGAACAAAGAAAACCCTTGGAAAACTCAGATACTTTCCCTTCCTTATCCATCTTCTGTGCTTGAAGGATGGGTAACAATGGAAAGGAAAAATATCTTACTCCCCAGATTAAACAGAAAGTTAAAATTCAAAGATGGGGTACATGCTAGAAGAAAAATCTAAGTGTAGAGAACTTACAACACATGGAGGGTAATTGGGTCTTTCTCACTTGATAGGACATGGTCTGTAACATTCTAAATTATAACGTCCTCATTCAAATTTTGAAACATTGGATTAAAAATAACTTAAACTTCCAGCTCGTTTCCCTACATTAACGCCTGCTTCACTACCGCAGTGTGAGTTAACACACACATACGCACACGCACGCACACACACGGTACTCACTGAGCTGTAGAGATAACCTTCACCGTTCATGGCCACATAGAGGCTGGCTTTCACCCCTTGAATGGCCACCACACGCAGCCCCACAGGAATTAGATTGAAGAGAGCTGGAGAGGCAAAGGAGAGAGGAAAGGGTTAGTGACCTCCTGAATGAATCAGCCTGCTTCTTACAGTGATTCTTTTGAAAATTAAAAATCTATTAATCAAAATTCATAGGGAAAAAGAGAGAGAAACAGAGAAAAATGGAAATGGGCTAAGAACAAGGTCAACCGGTTTTTCCTCCTGTCTCTCTGCAGCCCTTGTTTACCCAGGTTACTTTGACTAAGTTATATGACTCAGTTAGAATAAAATGTTAAGGGCTGGGGATTTAGCTCAGTGGCGTAAGCGCCTGCCTGGTAAGCTCAAGGTCCTGAGTTCTAATCCCCAGTACCACCAAAAAAAAAAAAAAAAAAAAAGAATAAAGTGTTAGATGAGGTTTCCAGGGTCCCTTGTACATTTGAGAGTCTCGGCTTCCTCTCAAAATGAATACATATTCAAATAGGATAGGATGATTATTTTTTCTAACAAATGATTGGAACCAAAAAATTTCCAATAGTAGGAAACAAATTTGTATTCTGAAGTAATAATAAAATAAGACATTTGAAATGCATGCCAGGACTTTTCAATGTCCGTGTTTTCCCTGAGGTCCTGAACATTATCTTAACAGATGAATGTAAAAATCATGGACACATTCATAGGAACGGGGGGAGGGGCACATTTTTTTCTCTTCACATTTCCATTCCTGCATGTAAATAAAGATGTATAGGTGAAAGAATAGATGACTGATAAATAATATATCCAGGGGAAAGTATGCATGTGCAAAAACTTTAAAAATCTACTTGACAAATTTAATCCAGCATCATAAAATGAACAGGGAATATTCTTGCAGCCTTTAAATATTCAAGTTTTCCATAGGCTCACTCAAAGAAAAAATCATAGGCCAAAAATAAATTTTTAAATATCGTCTATGTTTGCAACAACGTACTACTATGAAGTACATTTTACAGCTGCTCTTCTAGTAACATTTAAGATTACAAAGTGAGCATAAGCAAAACCCATTATCCCTACCCTAAAAAATTTACATTACATATGACAGGAAAGCAATCATACAGTTAACCTCCATAGGTGATATCATAAAGATGAATGAAAAATCTCATGACTAAATGCATAAGGTCTCTGCAGCTCACTTTAATATGTTAACTCAGGAGATTTTTATCTGTGACTTCTACAGATAAAATTTTTATCGAGTTCAGGTCCTCTCGATTTTGAATATAAGATACAAATATATTCACCCCAGGGCTACTATTGAATAGGAATGCCTCTGTTTTTCTGGGTTATCTAAACTTGGAATAGTGAAGTACACAGGCATACAGAGACACAAATCACACAAAAACACAGGCTCTTTGGATTTTAGTCGAACGTTCAGTTGAGGGTGGTGGTTATTGAGCCTTAGGCCAGATGCTTACTGTGGTCCTGCTCAATTTCTATCTGTTGACACCGCCTCAGGTTTTTTGCATCTTGGAATGTACATCCTCAGTCATCATGAAAGTTCAGAATAAATCTTAGTGGTTGTTTCAGGGTTTACCATTGGCTTAACTGAGATTTGAACAATTTCTTGTTCTTCCTAGATTTTTACCAGTGTCCTAGTGCTACTAAAACTGCTGAAGAAATCCAAGACTTTGAAGTCTAGGATAAATGCTAAGAATATTGGGGAGAATAAGCCAAGACATATGGAACAACCTGATATAGTGTATGACTTACTTCTATAATTAAATGTAATATATGCACTCTCTGAATATTCTCTATGTTACAGAAGTTCAGGAAAATGGAAGATCTGTGCACCTTGTGGTATTTAGGAACAGCTTAGCAGAGAGTGTAGAATCTCAGCTGACATTGAGAGAAGGGGCAGAAATTGAGTGGACAAAGAATGAAAAGACATGTGAATGGGGCAAGAAGTTAGGTAGTTTTGCAAAGTATGGAGTATGTTGGAAAGGACTGGGAAACTAGAATATTTAAGTCCTATTGGGCAGAAATAGAAATAAAGTAAGGATAAATGAGTGTCTATTCTGATATGAAAGATCCAGACTTTATGAAATGGGTAATAAAATGTTAACTACAAGGACCAGAGAGGCAACAAAGTTTATGAGAATGGGAGAGATTTGAGATAGCACAATTGCTAAGCCATTTCCTTAGTGCTCATCCATTCATTTACCCCACTTGCTTTGAATTTTGTTTCCTGTAAAATAAGCTTCATAACTCTTACAGCAGAGTCAAACTCATTATCACGTTCTTGAAAGTCTTTCATTAACAGAAATGTGTTCTCTTAATCTATATGAGTTATTTGAAAATAATAGTTTTTCTGACTGGCAAATAATGTTACCACAAGATTGACATAAAACACTGATATGGTTCCTCTGTAATATTTCTGACTTTATATTTAAAAACTTGCTGACTACTTTAAAAGATGATACTCTAAAGTTGTACATTTTTTCAAGGTGCTGATAAATCCATCGATGCATTTCATCCTCAGCCATAAAACCTACAACAGAATGCTGACTAATTTTAGGAGGACAAACAGATTCAGGGAGGTGACTCAGGTAAAACTACATCTGAGAAAAGGTTTTCTGGCTCTCCAAAGTTTTTATCTGTCGAAGACAACATATTTCCTCCTCCTTTTCCTTTTAAATTCAATGTCCTTGAATATCTATTCTTGTTTGTTTCCAAATTAGCTGATTTAGCTGCATTTCCCCACATGTCCTGTAGCTAGAGGTAGCTTCCAAGGGCTTGGAATGGCCAAGGACTTATAGGCAGATGGTTCTTAATAAGTTTGAAGAACCTTGGTTTGAAAACAGCTTCTAGGTCTCCTTTGCTTCCCTGGCCAAGCCTTTGCCTTATTGCTGTTAGGATGACAATGTACCTGGATCACCTCAGACCAGGTAACAAGGGCTATTGTTAAGTGAGCAGCAGGACATGAGCTGAGTCCCTGGGAGTTTTGTGGAGCATCACAACTCCAGTATTCATTTGCCTGGATCTTCTTTGTATGAGAGAAATTGAGAACTTATTATTTTAGTCTGTGTAATGCGGAGCCATCCCCTAATCCTCACTGATAGGACTGCGAGCAAAAGCAGCATTAACCTGGCAGGTACTAATCAACTGCAGGGTGCTTCCACAGTATAAATAAAAGCAGCTAGTGGAAAATATCAAGTTCAGTGACAGTTCTTTTCAGAAAGAATAAGGAAATACAAAGTTTTGCACAGCATCTTTCTAAAGTAAACACTTTCCAGAACAAATGCTAAAGACGCTGATTCACACAGTCAAAACACAGAGAAAAACAAATGGAAAGATTTTCCTACATGGGAAGCTTAAGAAAAGTGCAAAAGTTAAGCAGGGACAAAAACAAGAAACTTGTGTGAAAGTCTTACAGAAAGCATAAGGTGACAGTGGCTTTGAGATGGTATGTTATGGAAAACTAAGTCCATTAAAAAATCAGTAAACAATTTAAAATGAGGCTTTTCTGTGGCAAAGGTTAATAACAGTTCTCCTCAGTTCATCTGCCTCCTAAAATCCCCCAAAGTGGGGAATGGCTTATTCTCTCTTCAGTGTGGTACACTGTTTCTAGCTCATAGAAACCTTCTGCCATTCCATGAGAATACCTCCTCGCTCTGATCTTCCTTTTCATTCTGAAAGCCACTATCTAACCACAACAGTGGACTCTTGGCTTCACATCACTGTTCAAGTGCCTTTCATCTACACATGCCTTGGCCTTGCTAAAATCTCAGGTGAATCCTCCTTGTACATAATGCCCTTCACAACCTGGCACCAGTCTACAACTGCAGTTTATTAACCACCACCCATTCTACCTACCATTCAACTGGCATCATAGGCATTTCACCGTTTCCTAAGTTCCTTCCCCTCACCTTTCACTAGGCTGAACTTTGTCCTCTGTCTTTTTCTGTAAAGACTATCTTCCCCATTGCCACTTTGGCCAAATCTTTTCACCCTTTAAAGCCCACTTTATTTAACTGCCACCTGAGTCTTGTTCAAAGCCCTCAGAGAGAATGCTAGCTTTTCCAGAACTGTGTATTTCCTCTACACATATCTCTGTAGTGACATTTGGAACATATGTTGAGACTCTGTAATACTATTAGTTGTTCTTTTACACAACGATCTCCATTTATATAACACAAGATCCTTAAGTGTAGTCTCTATAGAATCTAGCCTGATTGCAGGCAACATACCTTATGTTCAATAAATGTCACTGGTTATGAAGATCATGATGGGTCATACTGCTTCCTGGACTTTAGATTTCTTTACTCAAATACATTTGTAAGTAAAAATAAGTTGAAAGTTTCTCAGCCTAATATTCAAAGTTATATATAGTCCCAACCCATAGTTTTTGTTACATAACACTATTCACTCTAATGCATTTATTTACTGCTTCTAGTAATTTGATCCTTCTCCTACCTTCTAAACGCCATGTTTTTGCATATTTTTATTCAGCTACTGGGAATGTCATTCTCATATTTTCGCACGGAAAACCCTGCCATGCTTGAAATGACACAGGAAACACCAAATGCTTTCTCTTGCTTATCAGCTGCCCTAGTCAGGGATCCAGACTATATTTATCACAATTTATCATTTTCTTCTTAAAAAAAGAAGAGCTGTTTCTTCTCCCAGCCACAACTAGACTGTAAGTACTTCCAAACGAGGATCACATCTAAACTATACTTGTGTAGTAAGCATGATGGGTGGGGAGAGGAGACAGAGCGATGATGTATTTTACTTACATTTGAGAGCCCAGTTCAACATTTTTGAACTAAAAACATGATTTATACGCCAGCTGGAATACAAATATCTAACTGAGTATTTGAGAGTCTTCTCAATCTCATCCTTTTCCAAGGGAATATCGTGTTCTGACCTGATTCCTAAAATTGATTCTCCTATTTTGAATAAATGAAAGGGAACTGGTGAACTTGATTCCCATAAACCAAACTCTGTCACAGGAACACATGGGAAAAATACAGTGAGAAGAGTAGATAATATCTTCAAGTGGTGCTGGGAAAGGTGTAGGTCCACAGGCAAAACAATGAAAATGGACCTGGATGCTACACATCGAAAAATCAACTCAAAATGAATCAAAGACTTAACTAAGACACCTGAAACAAGAAAACTTTTAGAAGAAAACATAGAGAAAACACTTTTTGACACTGGTCCTGACAATCATTTCTTGTATATATCACTGAAACACAGGCACCAAAAGCAAAAGTCAGAAAAGGGGAACATTTAAAATGCAAAGACTTTTTCATGGCAGAAGAACAATGAAGAGAAGGAAAAGGCAACCTTCAGAATAAGAAAAAAGATTCGTAAACACAGGAAATGAGGGGTTAGTATTCAAATTACATAAAGATTTCCTACAGCTCAGTTGCAAAATAGTAAGCAAAGAACCTAATTTAAAAATAAGTGAAGGGCCTGAATGCAATTTTACCTAAAGGGAATATACTAATGGCCAAAGCATATATAAAAAGAGGCTCAGTATCACTACCCATCAATGAGTTATAAGCTGTGAAACTAACATAAACATGTCAAATTGTAATAAAGGATGAATTTTAGTAACTCATGTTTCTGGAAGAATTAAATTATGATCCTTCTGGGAGCGCCTTGGACAGGGCCCCAGGAATGCCTCAACAAGGAAGAGCCCAGCTGTCAGTGGGGGTGACCCCGAGGACTCAACTGGCCTCTGGGCACACTGCGTTGAGGTGGAACCTGGCGGTTTGTGGGGTAACCCTGCCAGCTGGACCAGACCCCCCGATGGCCTTGAGAGCTTGACCATAGTGAACCTGGTTCCCTGCCAGTTTACTGTGTTTGAGGATGGGTGCTTTTCCACTTCCTGCCATAGCAATCTGTGTGCATCCATGTTTGTTACAGCGTAATTAGAAATAGCATGTCTCTTCCCAGTGTGAGAGCCCAAAGGAGTAAGTAAACGAACAAACAAAAAAATATAGTTACTTTCAGAGGGAAGATGACTGATTGGATGGGAGAAAAACAGAGATGAGGGTGGAGAAAACTGATTAATCGAATGAGCCATCATCTGTATAACTGAGCAACAAATGCGAAGATAACATTATGTAATACAGCGTCCGGCGCTAATTCTCTACTATCTTCTTTATAATTTGGTATTTCCTTTACTGCTTCGGTGTTAACAAATGCGCAGATAACATTATGTAATACAGCATCCAGAGCTAATTCCCTACTATCTTCACTATAATTTTGTATTTCCTTTATTGTTTTTGTGTTATTCTGGTTTATAAATCTCCATTTTTTTGTCTTTAAAATAAAAAAAATTATGATCTTATATTTTCTACATAAAATGTATCCTAAAATTATTGGCATATAAAAAATATCCAAACATTATGCAACCAAAATAATGAGCAACAAATATGTAGACTTAAAGTCATAACGTATTAGCTGAAACATTTTAAGGTGCTGTGAGATTTTTATAGACCTTACAGTGGTTTTCAGCTTTTTAAAATTTATCTTTGATGAGTTATATTCTCTATCTACTCACTTTTGTACCCAAGCTTCATTTATTGTTATTTTAGAAATGGGTACTCCAAGTCATACAACATTTAGGAACTACAAAACCTAAGTCAGCTCACAGTGAAATTTAAATGGAAAAAGTAAGAGAAAAGTAACACAGAAAAAGAGAAAAATTATAAAGACTGTATTTATTCAATCTTAATTTTTCCCACACATCCTAGTAGGCATTTTATTGTAAATTTCACATTTGACAACTTGGCTTTGTTTCCAGATATATGAAGGTCCTAATTTTTTAAGCACCACTTTTTAGATACAAACTGCATAAATGAGAAAATGAAAAGTGACATCTTAAACCTTATAGTTAGACTCTAAGAAAGCTGAAATCTACAGAAATTTGTAAATATCTCTATGATTTCCCTAATTCAGAAGGCATTTATTCTTTCCATAAATACTTCCTGAGAACTTATTATATGCCTAATGCCATGACTGGGCTAGAGAAAGTAGTGATCACAGCTGATGTGATTCCTAGTAAATACACCTTAATCTGTACAACTTTCTGAGGTTTCCAGTATTCTATGGGCAAGTTGAAGTCACCGGAAGCTTACATTACTACTCACATTGCCTTCGTCTGAGAAGTTATGCTCAATACTTGCTGAATAAATGATCAGCTTTCTCTTTAAGCTCGTTCATTCATAGCTTTTCCAGGTCATGTTTCCATAACTGAGCAGCTTAGAAAAATTGGAGAAAAAATTTACCGAACATAGAAAGTGTTCAAATGTGGTATATAATGGAAAAGTGAGAAAACTTCTATGGGCTGAGACGGCAAAAACACAGGATGCATTGAACTGGTGAGAGGAAAAGAGAGATACAGAGATGCAGAAATACAGAGAGAGGGGAAAGAGAGAGGGGCTATGTCTGTGTCTGTGTTTGTGCAGAGTGAAAGGATGAGCTTGGGAAATTTGCAACAACCAACAAATTTCACATCATGTAAAATGACAGTAGACCCCAAAATACTCTATTAAAATACTATCTTCTACTCACTTCATTTCTACTCACTTAATTTATACTTGTTTATTCCAGGTTATGCCAATAAAAAGTAACAATTCTAAACACGTGAGGAAACACAACGTGCAAACTGATGAAGCCACCTAGGAGGAAGAGAAGAGGAAGAAAGGGAGAGGAGAGGGAGAGAACAGAGGGGGAAGTTCACTACCAACTTGGCTGGGGACATGCAAATTCAGTGCAGTCCCAACTAACTTCTAAGGACATTTCTTTTTGCTTGCAATGATGAAGAGGATTAAAAGAGAACAACTGTCTGTTAAAATTCTAGATTGATTCTTCAGAATGACAAAGAAATCATCCTAGGGCCTATTACAAACCCAAAAGGATGAGACAGAATGAAGATATGATACTTGTGTTTATAATCTGGGTTCACTCTGAATATTAAATTCTCTGAAAAATATGCATGGTTTTCCACATTTCAGGATGTTCTCCATCATGATATTTTGTTAAAGTGTAACATCATAGGGTACAAAATCTCCACTTGAGTGCAAGTGGTACCGGGATACTTTCTCCTATAACCCTGTGATCATTTAAAATAATATTTTGTCATTGAATACTTGTGAGAATTTTAGCTGGTCACTTAATTGGTTTTCCCTTAGTTGCAAAATTAATACCTTTTTCTTGCATGTATCACTTACTGAAGACAATTCTGCATGCACCTTTCCCATTCTCAGTAGGAAGATGCCATTATTAAATACTCAGCAATCTAGAACATGGTCTGAACTCTTCAATCCTCCAATACAAAGTAGTTATTTAAATGGTGGTGGAATGTGATGTTCACCCAGGCAAACTGATTATTTATTCCCTCATCCCAATTCCATAGCCATCCATAATATAGCACTTACAACACTGATTTTCATAGTTATGCATTTGCCTGAGTCTCCCCCCAAATTAGGAAATCTTCAACAGTATTTAATTTTCTTTCATTTTTCATTATCATTCTTGGCATCTAGAGTGTGTGGCACAGGAGAAGCCTAAACAATTGTTGCTACTGAACTGTGTGCTCTAAAACTCATGGAAATGAAGGTAAAGATGTGGTTGACTCCTTCACCTCGTCAGGGAGAGAAACAAAACTGGGATGAGGGCAGAACTTTACTCCCAAGGACACATCTTTGGGTTAGTTATCAGCAGTAGTTCTAAAACTTCGCAGCTCTGTGACCTTGGTGACTTTAAAATATCTAACTTTGTGAGCATTTCTTTATGATTAGTGGAGATAATAAAAACGAGCCATGTCTTAAACCATGAAAGTAAGATAAATGATATTGTTGCCAGTGGTGTTGTTTTTGTTATTGGTGCTGTCACTAAATCTGTAGCTTTCACAATGGAGTTGGGATGGAGCGGGGTGATCCTTATTCCATAGTTCAACTGACATTTTTAAAGCGCCATAAGAGAAACAAAAGAAAGGTATTTTGTCTTATATTGCTTAAAAATCCATTAAGCAAAATGACTATTTAAAATAAACAATGCGCTACAAGTAAATATTCAACACATTTTAGGCTATGTGAGTCTGATACCCTACTTTATAAATAATTGGTACAATAATCCAACTGACAGATGTAGTTTCCCCAGTGAATCTACTAAGTTATGGAACTGATTAGTAGTTGGGGCCTCAGTGACTAAAGATTTTCTTCTAAGCACTGGCTGACAGGGAACAATGTGGGTTTTCAGCATGGCTACAATAAGCAACACAGTGATCCCTTTCTTTGGCAAAAGCTAGCAGGTAGGTTTGCCTTAGCTCTGGAGGAAGTCCTGCCATTGGTTTTGAATTCTGATAAGGCCACATAACCTTTCCTATGATACTTCAGAGACATGCCAATCTTGCATAATTAACAAGCCAGTTCAATGTGATTCTTTTTTTTAAGATTAAAAATGAAGCACATCGCTGTTGATAATGAAGGCAAATGCCTGCCATCACTCATCCTGCGCAGCCTATTTGTCTTACACTGAAGGCTTGTCTCACGGCCTGATTGGAGAATTAGATGAACAGCCCACGTGCCAGTCTACAAGATCAATGGGCAGAAAAAAAAAGCATCCTCCAGGAGATCTTTGCATGTTTCAAAGCTTTTAGATCTGCCTCTTCTACAAATTTCCATCACACACTTTGTTGCCTTTATTAACACTATAGCTCGTTAAGGTTACACATCAATTCAACACATATATTCCAGACATTGTGGTAGGCACTTGTAATATAGATACAAAAACTGGACAGGGTGCCTATGATCAAAGTGGTTAAAGGCTAAAATAGAAAGAAAGAATTCCGTGTGTGTATTACGCATCCACTGCTATAGATCAAAGCTAAGTAGGTGGTTTCTCCAAGGTCATAGTCAGTCAGTGGAAGAGCTAAAATGTGAACCGAAGTTCTAGTTGTTACCAATTTATAAAATACCATTGCTTCTAAGAAATGCAAGAAAAATTCTACTAACAAAGTAGTTTTGAACACAATAAAAGAGGAAGTACTAAAAAAAGGTTGGAATCTTTAAAAGGAATTTTCATCCAAACACAAGTCTTCCTTACCCACAAGATATAAATCCTTTGTAACATTTTTAGTGACAACTACACACAGATAATGCAAGCAGACTTATTTGAGTTGGTTTAACAGGCTCAACTATAACTCTTGTACTTTATCATTAATTACTAAAACAAGACTACATTTTTTAAGACAACGTATTTTCATGTTTATTACTCCCTAGATTAAAATATCACCCAGGTCATCTCTACTACATGCTCTAGTTAGAAAACTTCCCCAAAGCACCACATTTCATTTTATTTTCAATTGCAATTGCTCAATACTTTCTTCAGGTCTCTATTTCCTAGAATATAAAGTTTAAAATCCTCCCAGTGTCAGTGAAGGCACTCTGAAATATGGCCCAACAATACTTTTGTACAGACTCTTTCCAAACTAATTGGGTCATTTTCCACCCCCCGCCCCATGGGAGGCACATTATGAACTATATAATTTTGTGCTTTCTTGTCCAAAATTCAGTTTTCCTAATCTTAGCCTATGTATTTTGTTCCTATTCTTTGAAATCCAGTTTAAATCCAAGCTTCCTTGAGCACCACTGTTTTGGGGGACTTCTGACTCCTGAAACGTGGTGTTTCTTCTGATCAATTTTATTTGCATTGACACCTCTGCATTTACTTTTGTCTGACAGAAAAGACCAGAGTTCTCTTCTGTTCTGGAAACAGGCAAAAAGTCACTTATTTCAAATTCACTTTTGCAACCCATTAGTAGAATACATCGACCCCCAAAATGTGGATGTTAAAAAGTGAAGCAAGCATACCATAGGCATATGTGAAATCCAATCCTTTAACTGTAGAAACCTGGAACAGTGAAGCAGCCCTTGCTGCCCAGAACAGGCTGCTTTCACACCGCCTGCAGCTTTGGGGAAAGGCAAAACCTCAGACCCCATCCAAGAAGCGTGGAATGAAAATTTAAAATTTAACTAGATACCTAAGTGATAACTATGCATTTAATGTCTGAGAAGCACTGTTGTGCAGCAGTAGTTCTCTCTCATGATAGAGCTGAACAGTTAAGCAGCCCACCCCTCAACCTTCTAGTTCAAGAACTCCAGATTCGATATCCAAGAGTCAGTTAACCCTCCAGTTTTCTTGGAGATACAGTAAAGTATGAGACGCAATGGAAAATAGGTCAGTTGTTAGAGATGGCTGCACTTTGCGATCATCTGGGTTATTTCAAAAGGAAACTGACGCCAAAGTAGTATTCCCATAGATTATGATTTTAAGGTTCTTTACTAAAACCTGGGCATCAAGAGTGACCTCAGTGATTCTGACATGGCAAAATATGTGGAACCCCTGTTTTAGAATTTGGATATAGGAGGGGAGGCAGGCTGGCTTCTTTTGCATGTGAAAAGTAAGACTTTCCTTGCTCTGATGATCAGTGGCAGCAAGATCTTTGAAGAAGGAATTCCAGCACCTTCGGGGGCAACCTCTAAATGCAGTAGTAAATGTAGTGGGGCTTATAGTCCTGCCAAAAGTGAACTTTGACCAATTCTTTTAAAAACAAAAGAGGCTGCATCTGTCACTTGAATGCTGAAACTACAACTGTTGGCTCCTTACTCAGTTCATCAAAGTGCCGCTCCAGTCATGCTGTCGCCTTGAGATTACTTACTCCAGGTCACACTTCAGCCAGCAGAGGTTGATCCTGTTCACATTTGCCAGAGCACTTCCTTTCAGGGATACAAGTTTAGTATTACCAACTTCAAGCCCTTACTTGAATTGTATTCTTGTTGTACAGAAACTATGATTTCAAACTGTTAAGCTCACTGCCCAAGGTTGTACAAGTGGAAAGAGGAAAGATGTGTTAATATCCGTACTGTCTGTACCCTAAGTCCTACGGACTATTTGTAATGCTACAAGACTTCCTCAAATACGGAGAAATGACCCTGGGTACATAGTAAAGAAACAGTAAAAATGATGTCTTCTGCCAATTTCTCAGAATGAAAGAGCAAAAGAAGCTCTTTAGGTTATTTTTTTTAGAAATTCAACTGTAATACTATGGAGTGGGCTTAAATAACGCTATACAGATGTATTTTAACATGGATATGCGTTTCACATTCTGCTTGTATGTCAGGAGAAGCAGATGTGCTCAGTGAAGCCACTCTAGATCTTGGCTGGATGTCTGCTTAGCACCAGTTTATCTAGGCTGCTGAATAATATGTGAAAACACACACAGTACACATCCCAAATCAGATATATGATATATGTAACCAGGTTATTTAAGTCTTTTAAAAGTATTTCTTAATGGTTTATACTTTCAAAAGGGATATTCATTAATGCATTAAATATACTAAAGAAAAATTCTTTCAAGTTCAGTATTTAGCCTACTTAAAGTAAGGCATCGAAATTGTTTATGAGTCTTCTTAATATTGATTTCTTAATATTTCAAAAGTATTGGCAGATAAGTTGGGTATGGTGGTGCATGGTTGTAACTCCCATACTCAGCAAGCTGAGGCAGGAGGATTGCATGAGTTCGAGGCCAGCCTGAGCTATGTAGTGAGACCTTCCTTCAAAAAAATAAATAAACAAATAATTTAAAAATAAAAGTATTGGCAGACTATTGGGTAAGAATAGCGTAAAGGAATGTTTATTAGGAATTGAGAAATACTAATGAAGAATGCTGTTGGGGGTGCAAGGCTGGTCAAAGAATTCTGGATCTAAACTTCCTGAGTTTAAATCCTTAGTCTATCATGTAATATCTCTGTGACTGTGGAATAATTATTTAACTTTTCTGTTCCTCAGTGGGTTAGTTATAATAAATAACTAACCCACAATATGTTTACTCATATTCAAAATGCGAATCTTTTGGAGGGTTATTTTAAGACTTAAATGAACAAAATTTATGACATTTAATTTCTACACTAAGTACTTAGTAAGTAGTCAGTAAACACTAGCTATTATCAATATGCCCCCAGATCACATTATTAAGACATATTTCTTTTGTTTTTTCTTTTTTTTCTCTTTTCGATACAGGGTCTCACTATGCAATTCAGGCCGGCCTTGGGCTCACTTTGTAGTCCATGCTGGTTACGAGTCACAACAATCCTCCTGCCTCAGCCTCCTAAGTGCTGGGATTACAGGCGAGTGCCACAACGCCTGGCTCTTAAGACACAGTTCTCACCTTATAAGTAACCATTTTGTTTCCCAGGTCTCTCACTGAAAAAAATACATAGTACTTTTTATTTTTTACACTGTACTTATGATGTACATGTAGCATGTACTTATGATGTACTTATCTCTTGCATAGGTGGCAGCTATAGACCAAACACGTAATCAAACTAACCACATAGAACAAACTCCACTGTCATTCATTAAGCTATGGGTAAATCCATGCAAACTCCTGAGCTATAACTAATACAGGCATAATGAAACTGAATTCAACTTACACTCTCTTCAAAAAACCAACACCCATCTCGAACCTTCAGCATCAGGTAATGTGTTCGAAAGAGGTTTAAACAATCTCCAACTCATTAAAACTCTAATATGCTCTTCGACTAGCTCAAGAACTCCATACACACTTCATTTGTTTCTCTTAAACAAAATATTTGTGTATTTTCTACACTACGTTAAATTTAGGCTGCAGGTCCCAGATGAAAAATAAACCAATACCCTCTTTTCTTATAGGCTAAGTCGTACCATTTACAAACTCTAGAAAATAATGTCTTATAATTTGTTCCCATGAAGTATACAATTTATTCACGCTTCACTATGACAGATGCACTATTCGAATATCACCTTTGCTGTTACTGATAGAGTTCTCTTTTCCAGATGCAGCACATTCTGTTTTCTTCTTGTTTTCATCATAACCAATGACTTTCTATCTTTCTTTTGAATTCTATTCAATTGTCTGTTGTTCTCATAAAGAAGTGCAAGTATCCCAATATGCATTAGCCCTGCAAGATAAGGGTTGTCCCACAATTTTTTGTTCCCTTTTGATGAAGTTGTTCTCTTAAGCCATTTTCATTGATCTATTCAACAAATATTGAATACCTAGTATGTGCCAGCTATTGTTCCGGGAAACAGAGACAGCAGTGCAAAGTACTTTGCCCCAGTGCACCATACATTCTAATTCTAATTACATTCCACCTTCTAATTAAGCCTTTTCATTTAAATTGTTGTCTGATTATACTACCCTGGCCACGGGTTTACAATTGATATCAAGTTGATATGATTAAGGCTTTTTTATAAGCCAATATGGAAGCCAATCAGAAGCTCTCCAGGGACTTGGAACCTAAAATTATAAACACATACAGATGAAATTGCATGTTAACTCTATGTTAAGAGACACATAGTTTGTCCAGAAGAGAAAGCAGGCATTCCAGTTTGTAAAAAGTCAGGGAACAAAGACTTCAAAGACAAGCTTGGGTATTATATCATTTCCTAAGTAAATAACATAAACAAACGTGGAATGAGAAAAATGTGTGTTAGGCAGGGAGCAAATATTAATAGTGGGGAAAGTCCATAAAACAAATAAGATAGTGGTAAGAGTTTGGGGGGTTCAGTTGCTATGGAAAATTGTTGAGCATGGGAACTGAAATCTGTACGGATGAACCAAAATGGCTCTCCCTTCCGAGCAGGACACCACAGAAGATGAGCGAGTGTGCGGTCAGGGTATTTGAAAGAAAAGCCATTACAGAAAGGAGAGGATAGCTTGTCACAGCCCCTCGAGGCGGGCATACGGTTGGAATGCTTAAACAGTAAGAAGATCAGCAGAAGAAAGAGAATGAACAGGAGGAAATCGGGAGGCCTTGGGCAGAAGCGTAGGACACTTCATTGATCATGCGGGGAAATTTGGCTTTTACCCTTTAAAGGTATTTGATCAAACAGATTAAGCAGAGAAGTGAGTTTATCCCACTTGAAGCATTAACTAGGTCACTCTGGCCAAGATATGCAAAAGACTGAAAGGGAAGGGCCGTAAATAAAAAGGGCAGGAAGGAAGCTATTCGAAATGCCTAGAGGAGAGGAATGTGGGCTATGTAGTGGTAACAGGGGAATTGAGAAATTGTTGAATTTGTTAAATATATATATATATATATATATATATATATATATGAAGTGAATTCATTACTATCTCCAAATTCAATGCAATTATTTTAATATCTGCCCTTACAATTTTATCTTTTTTGTAAAGTATTTCAAAGATATTAAAAAAAAATCATTGTTACCTTATAGGCTTGCAAAATACATCTGTTAATGACAAAGGAGGTCAACTTTTCCAAACACCTTTTTACAGAAGAGAAAACCACTGAGAAAAACGGTTCTGTGATGTAGAAATGATCGCGCAAACAAGTGAAGGAAAACAACCTGGAGCGGAAGCCAGGCTATCTGGGTCACAGCTCTAGTGTTTGTCATTTCATTGGTGACATTTCGGAGGTAGATGCTCTTTCTTTAACGTACTCAGTTGTTTTTCACAAGCACTGAGCGAAAGTCATAGATATCTCAAACTGTGAGGTCCTTGCAAGTTAGGTAACTAGAAAGAAAATGTACAAGAAAAGCAATGCTCAAATTCATTTCTTTTTCCTGTTAACGTGTGCTAGATAGTGAAACATTTCTGTAGCCATGCAACTTGGGATCTTAAAATGCTCAACATTATGCTAGGTAGAATGCCAAGTAAAGAATTCATACTCTGATCGGTAGCATAAATGCAAGTGAGGAACTTCTGCACAGTGGGACCTGTGCAGCTCTAAATGAATGCTTAAGGTTTAGGTACAGTCATGCTAACTGAGGGGTTAATGTAGGCTTTGTTGGAGGGGCGCACTCAGTGGAGGAGGGTAACTAGAGAAGGACTCCCAGCAAGAAAGAAGATAAGGGTTGAAGAGGGGTTCTGCAAGATAAGGTTGGTTTTCCACATGTGTAAGAGTAAGACTTCTCAAGTAAAAAGAATAAGCATGCTCAAAATCTCCAAGGCATAAAACTATGTGGTATGAGCTTATCTACGTCATTATGTATTTTTTTTTTATAATTTCCTAAACCAATGTTTGGTCACATATCTGGCTGGAATAATTAACCCAGTTAAAGTGAAGCAGATCCCACATGTGTAAACTACTAGAGAGTTTAGATTTCATTTCCTGTATATCTATGCTTTCTTTGTTATGTTAGGAATCTGATATTCATAAAACTAGATGTGGAGACCTAGGGTAAATACGGGCACTCAAACCCAGGAGCAGAGGAGAATAACCAGCTGTATCTACTGTAGTGCACCAGAATTATCAAAAGGGCTTCTCAAACCCAGACTGCCTGGTCCCAGCTCTGGAGTTTCAGATTCACCATGTCTGGAACTATGCTCGTAAAACATGGCTGTTTCCAACCAGATGATGTTGATGAAGCAGGTCAAGGGATTACATACGTTATGAACCATCACCAAGAGCATCCTTCTGTACCCTGCAGCAGAAGTATCTTCTGTTTTCATGTATTGACAGCTGCCACTGTGAACAATTCTACTGGCAAAAAAATGACCACTGCTATAAGCTCTTTGGAAACAAGAGCTTGCTCACTCTATTAAGGACAATAAGAACCGATGATATCTACTAAGAATGACTGTGTTCCTAGGCCCTATTTTAAGCATTTTTATAAACCAGCCCATTTAATATGTACAACAGCCCCATGATTTAAGCACTACTATTTTTCCTATTTAACCAATGAGGGAATTAAGAAACACAAAAGGAGAGAACAAATAACTAACCCACAAGCACAGAATCAGAATCTCAAGTCTGATGTCTTGGATTTGAATATTGATTCTCCTTCTAACATGTGCATGGGTGACTCTATCTTCACACACATGAGTACAACATCATAAAGGTACATACACACCCAAGATTCCCTGTTTGCCACAACACACCTTTCAGAATGAATACTATTTAGAGACATGGAAGCCATCAATAAATATTTCTGGGCATGCATTTATTTCTGTATAAAGAGAAAAAAAAGGCTAACAAAATCTTAGAGCTCTTCTGTTCTCGTTTTATACAATGTGGACTGGTACAAAATGGAGAAATCTTATGTGGCTGCCCAAAGCTAAAGCACTGATTATCTCAGAGCCAAGAATAGACTAAAGACAATCTCAGTCTTCAGGTCCTTCTAGGAATTGGCTTAGTTAAGGAACTTCCTTGAGATTTTTAATCTGCCTTTAAGTAGAGTACATAGATAAATAGTTATAGCAAAACTTGGCAAGAATATAGTTTCAAATGACTCCTGTTTACCTCTAATGACCTCAAAACTACATGGTAGCAGGAGTCTTATGAGGAGAAATGTAAGCTCAAGTAGAATGTGACAAGCAAACATTTAAAATATGGTTGATGTTATTTGCTTTATACAGGCCATAAGCTATTCAAAGTTTATTGAATTATTTTTGTTCAAACTTACCACAAATATTATTTGGAGACATGGTCTTTAAAAGTAAGAGTCAGTAAGACTCTAAATTTCTACCAAATAACTGAATTACCTAAATACCAAAATCAAAAGGCAATACTTTTACTGGATTAAAAAATAAAATGTACATGAATTCATAAGTTAAGGATGAAGATTAACTGTGATCTGGAAAAATCTGGGAATGTAACAGTAACAACACATATGTACAAAAGTGTTACACATATATACAAGATTATAATAACCTTGCTAAATGAAAATTAAGGGATTACACATGTATTTCTTTTTTTCCAATCCAACCTATCTATAATGTGATTTCACGTTTACAAACCATGACATATGTGTAAAATATGGTTGATACAAGAAGGAAATAATAGTTATATAATTAATTATGGTATAGCTCTCACTCTCCCATGAGTACTCTAATGTACATATTGAGTATGTAAATGAAATAAAGTCTTTTTTACAAGAAAGAGCCCTATTGAGGGGCAGATAATATCTTTATAATTTGAGGCAATATCTATATTTTCTTGTAATAAAAAACACAGGATTTCCTAGATAATTATCCTCCACTAACCATTTGGATCACTTTCTGTGCACAGTTTAGCAATATAAGCTTCTGCTGGCTTTGGCTATGTCTAGATACTTGTGACTGGTGGTATCAAAACATCATATGTTTGGTATTGTGTAGAAAACATAACTGGATGACTACATTTCTACATTTCCAACTGGATTTCTGAATATCAGATGCAAACCATTTCAAATATGTTTCTTTATGCTCAACTCAGAGAAAATATAATGTATTCATGAAATCTGAAAAAATATATATTTGTAATAGATATAGAAACACATAAAAAATTAAAAATCTGGAATCAAAAATCTTGAGATAATAGATTAAGTAAATATTAAATATCACAAGTAGAAAAATATTCTAAAATGATAAAAACATTTAGAAAAGAATAGAATAAAATAGTGCAAGGAAAAATTTAAAGTCTAAAAATGAACAAAAACATGCAATACCTAGCAAAGAGCCAAAATTTTACATAAGATTTACAACAAATGAAAAACATATTTCGTAGAATCAAATATAAAGAGATGTAACATAGAAAGAAGGTATAAAAGGCTTTTAAAAACAAGTGTTCAACTTACCTCAGAAGAAAAAACAGTTAATTTTTTTTAGTTTGAAAGGAAGTCTAAACATTTGATAACCACACCTTAACTGGAAAATAGGGAACAGATACTCTCAGTGTAAATTGTTACAATGAAGAGGAATTAGGTGAACTCTCTCCAAATTAAAAAAAAAAAAAAATGTTACTGACCCAGCAATTCTAAACACCTGCCCAATAACTGTATTCCACACATGAAATAATTACTTATGTGGCAAAGATTTTCTTTACAGTCTTGTTTGTATTAGCAAAGTATTAGAAAGATTTATGAAAGTCCATCAATGGGAAAGTAAGTATCAAGTTTTTCACTTTAATAATTCATTAATATTTAAAATATTCCAAACATAAATTAGAAGTAAAAGTGGTTTTGAACACGAGAGGGACAGACAGAAAGAGAGAGAGAGAGAGAGAATGTAGTTTTTATATTTTGATAAGTGCAGAAACTACACCTGGAAAAACACCAAGCATACAAATAAGTGACAGAGGAAGGATGGAAGAAAGAGTGTTTCTGATTATTCCAATGCCTTCCAACCTAAGAATGCCAGAAGTGTACCATGGCTGACCACGGTGGGGTTCAATTACTCCCCAGTAAGGAGAAAATGCACACACCATGCCCACGCTGGTGCGTCTCAGCGAAAAGGTCTAAGAAGAGACTTACAGGGTTTGGGTGTGGCCAGTGCTTTTGTGGGACGCTCAGAGAACAGTGGGGTTGCTTCTGACTGGATACTCTAAAAGACTGAACATGATTCTATGGTTAGTAAAGCAGAGGGGACCACTAACACGACCCAGAATAGAGAAAGTTTCATCGTTGTGTAAGTTGGACTATGTACTTGTTTTCAGAGTGATCTTGCTTTTTTCTTGACCTGTCACATCACAGTGGCCTCGCCGGACTTTGTGTGATGTGAACTGTTTATATCCAACCGAGCACCCAGCCTACTGGGAGTGCCAAGCCAGCACCCGGCTGTCACAAGCTGTTTTGTTCTTTCTCAACTGTATACGCTTTTGTGCCTTTGCAATTTTATATCGTATACTTATGTATTCAGCACATTTTTAAAAGAATCTCAAGTCTGGAGGGGACTTGCAAAGTCGCTGCATTTGGAAACTATTCCAGCTACCACTTACAGACCTCTGCAGACCACCAGGCTGGCTTCAGGTGCCAGAACAGCAGGTGGTTGAATACCTGCAACTTGACAACTGCACTAACTTGTCAGGTAGCCCATCCCACCGTAAAGAACTCCAGCACTTTTTATTAGAGGGAAAGAAAACAAGGCATTTGTTATAATATCTTCATCACTTTCTCTTTAACCTCTTCAAATGTATTTTCTATGGTAACTAGCAGAGCAGAATAATTAGCTTTCTAATTTTATGCAAAATATTCCTATTATTACCCTGCAAATGCCAAGTGTCTTTTTTGTACCACCAGTGTTCCAACAGACTTCCACACTTTTTTATCATTACATTCATAGAGATTTTTATCTGTTACTGCTGACAAACCCATTTGCCTTTGTACTCAATTACATATAATTAGTCTTTTCTTTGTGAACAAAAGAACAGGTGTCTTTATCAGTTCTGTGCAAGATACCATGGTAAAGTTGGTTGGACCTAATGATGTCTAGTGAACTAAAAAACACACATTTCTCACAGATGCTCATAGTAACAAGATTTTTTTTCAAACAATCAACTGCTTTTACTCTCCACCCACACAAACTGGAGAAAGAAGAGGCATGCTAACAATTTAGAGGCTTATAATTTTTATATTTAAAAGCATGAGTAGAAATTTAGTATCTTCCTGATATTTTACCCCAACCTTCGCTCAGAAAAATTACTTTATTTTTCCTTGAAATTTTTTATTAAAATTATGTGCAGAGAGGGTCCAAGAAAGTATATTATCTGAAAAAGATAAAATCTGAATACAGGCCGTAGCTCAATAAATAAATGACAGGGGAGCAGTATTTATTTCCTGGTTTGGATAATTGCACGGTTCTTATGCAAAATGGTGCCATTAGTGGAAGCTGGATGAGGATTTAAAGGAGCTGGCTATATTCTTTTGTAATTCTTCTGAAGTGTAAAATGATTTCAAAAGAAAAACTCTGAAATATGTGGGTGGATAGAAGAATTTAAAAAATGACCTAGCAACACTTTTTGCCCATATTCACAAGAAGACATTGGTCCATCCACTCATTCATTCATCCATCCATTCACCCAGTTTGTATTGTTTACCATGTCTGAGAAACCATTTTAAAGAGATATAAAGGATCTGAACAAAATTTGTTCATAGAAGTTGCATTCTTCTGGAGAGGAAGATAAAAAATAATCTGCTACAAAATACATGTCAAATGGTCACAAGAATTGTGAATAGAAGTAAAGGCGGATGGGGCTGGGGATATAGTTCAGTGGAATAAGCGCTTGCCTAGCAAGCGCAGGGTCCTGAGTTCGATCCCCAGTACCGCAAAAAAAAAAAAAGAAGTAAAGGCGGTTCTGTGCTTTGGATATAGAACGATTCACTGACCTCATTTGTTCATGGCCTGGTCACCAGTATTGTGTCATTGGGGCTGAAATATTAAAAAGATGGATGAACAAGGATGTGCCATCAAAGGGGACTGTGGAACCCCATTCCTTCCTCTTTTTCTTTCACACCCCAGCCATGTGGACCAGCCTCCTCTGCCACCACCCCCACCATCATGTACTTACTGTACCACCGCGTGACCAGCACAGCACGCATAATCACTCATGGACTGAATTAAAATCGCGAACCAAAATAAACTCTCCCTCTTTTTAAAGTTGATTTGTCACAAGTATTTGTCAGAGTAAAAGAAAGGTGACTAACAGCATTGAGAACCAGGATAAACAGTGCCAAAGTGAGAGATGCACACTGTAATTGTTTGAAGATTAGCCAAGGAAGATCTTTTCAACATCGGTAAGAATGATCTTCGTGGCACCGTTTGTAAGTGTTTTACAATACAAATGATAATTACTGACCAAATAAAAGAATGGATAAATTTTTGGATTTATTCATACATTGGAATATTTTACAAAAATGACTTAGGTAAGTTCAGTATATTAACTATGAAAACCCCAAAACAATAATATTAAGGATAAAGGATATAAAAGAAGTGTGATGTTGCTATCACTTGCAAAAAGTTTAAAAATACTATGAAGGGGTTAAGTGGGCTTTTATACAAAAAGCATGTTAAAATTCATGGAACCAAGCAAACTCCTATTTAGGCGAGTTATTACGTCTGGTAATGAAGGAAAGCAGGTTTCCATCAGACACACAGGAAGTTCTAATGTATTGACATTTTTAATTCACTTTTAAACTGACACTTTTAAATTCACTTTCCTACAATTACTTATCACCTTGGGGAAATATTGCAATATTAAACTGGTGGTGGATAACAGATGAATTTATATTATTTTTTCATTCTGTATATCTAAACTCTCTTAGTAACAACTTAGCAAAGAGGTCAGTAGCTCATCTTAGTAAAAGTTGGTTTAAATATGAGTTCAGATGGTTTGCCCTAAAAGCATTTGACAAAATACCTAATCCACTGCCCTTTTTTGTGTAAGATGTGTGTGTGGTACCTGTGTATCAACCATTATTCTGATAGATAGCTAGATAGACACATAGATATATAGATGATAGATATAACTGTATACATATATGTAATTATATGAGTATAAATAGATGCATGTACATATAGGTATGACTATGGCAGACTCAGCATGAGTAGAGAAAGCATTTTCAATTACTTGCTAGAAAAGGTGAAGGAAAGATTTGTGTGTATTTGATCCCACATTTATGAGCCCATATTCTGTCCTTGCCTAGTGTTAGTATCACCCACCCACAGTATAGCTGGTTGGGTGGAGGAAGTCCCCTGTGGAACTGACTATGACTCTCTGCTTTACTCAGGGGTTAAATCTATCCTCACCAATTTATAACACTGCAATTGATATCATCATCTCTAGTCATCTTGTTTGATAGAAAAGAAACTGGGACCTCAGAATTAACTGACATCTCAGAATTGCCCAGGGTGACATAGCTAAGCAATTCCCTGATTCTCTCCCTTTACACTTGTAGCCTCCTAAATTGACATCCAAATATAGACACAGAAGATGACAGCTGCGCTTGCATGCAGAGGGGCATCCTCATTCTTCTGCACTGAATTGAAAACTTGAATCCTTTGCAGAATGCATTTACAGCAATACAAACCAACAATGCAAATCATAATGTACTAATCAACTACACTGCTCAAAGTTGAGAGAAGAACAGTGAGAAGTCTTCGTAATAAGATCTTTTCTTTATTGTAATTCATATTTTGTAATGTGTAAAATTAAATGAACAAAGAAAGTTTAGCAGGGGTGGACAAAATCATTCTGGCACTTTAAAGGTCTTTACTCTTTGTTGAAATCTATGTTATTAATTTAAAGGGTCATCACTATAAAGTGTCAGCCTTCCGAGATTACTTTATGTAGCATGGGAGATTGTTGGCCTGATCAAAATAATTACATTTGTTCAATAGAATCACTATTCCATTGGGCATATATTTAATGAACAGTTATTGTGTGTGGAGCACTCACTCCTGCAAACTTTATAAAACAATATGACACCTTGAATGGTTTCATAAGACTATGAATTCATTCTGATCTAGCTATATACGACGTGGGTATGTGAAAGTTAAAACATGGGAGCTGTCATCCTTGCCTCCGAAGCTTGTATTTGAAAATTTTACGAAATGCAAATACATTGGCATACTTCAGTGATTAGATTTAGTTACTGAACTTGTCAACACAAAAAACTATTTCCAGGTGTAGTATTATAGTATTGTTAGTCTTGTAATATTTGTTATTTTTATTTCAAAATATAAAATTACCTGTCAGTTCTACCAGTCTTTGAAATATATATATATATTTAGATACATATAGATAGGTAGATAGATATAGATATTTAGAGTGTATATGTATATATATATATATATATATACTGTAAAAAACGATTATAATATGTAAGTATATTTTTCTTTAGTTTTATCCTTATCCAAAATAAAACAATATATATGTATGTATATTTTCAGTGTTTACCAAACAACTGATTTTTGTCTGCCACAAAGTGTTCTGAGAATTATAACCTGTTCATTACACGATTTCAGGATTTAAATACTATCTTAAATACTAGCATAAGGCTACAAAGTCTGTATTTTTCCTACAATTAATTATCACCTTGGGGAAATATTGCAATGGAAAACATGCTGACCTACTGACCAGCTGGAACTCTTTCAAGTCTCACACCTTTTCATTTAGTATATAATTTCTTCCTTATGCTATCTCTTACTGTGGGGAATCCACGGCAAAGGGATAAAGGAAAAGACATTAGCTCACTGATAGTGAAACTAGCCTGGCCGTGGTTTAGCCATAAGCTGCACTAGGTCACACATTCAATTTCTAACAAGACTGCAAGAAGCTAATGTTCCTTACTGTAGTCACTGTTTTCATCCTTGGTCCCATCAATGGTACCATCTGGGTGCATCTGCAGGAAATATCCCTGCTGGCTGAATAACCTTGTCACAATACCTTTCAGCTGGGGTTCTGCAAAACAAAATGAAATAATTATTCACATTTTTATTTTGTTCATAAAAATTCACACTTGCACATTGTTAAACACTTCCTGTAAGTAAATGTATAAATGCCAATGTCATAAATACTAAAATTACTACTTGGAAGGGGGGCATTTCAGTATTATTGCCAATGGGTTCTTTTTTTCCTCCAAGGAACAGAATCACAGTACTCTGCAGTAGTAAATCAAATGTGAATAAGTAAAAGATAATTGTAATTTAGAAATATACAGGTTTGCTCAAAAGTGAATTATTTTCCCTTCCTCATGCATCTGGTGTCTGAATGCAAGATGCCACCGAGTTTATGGTCTGGTTCCAACTGGTTTTTGTTTAAACTGAAATGTCACTGCAATTCCTCCCAAGCTTCCAGCAGTCATACTCAGATTGAAGGTCTCTTTTTCTACACTTGATCTTAACCAAAAGGCCGAGAAGCAATTGAAAGTCTCTTTTTCTGCAGGATGTCAATTATCAGTCAAAAATGCCTGGATTTTGAAATTTTGGTCAATTTTAGCCAGAAAGAATAACTTGGAAAACAGAAAACAAGGCCACGAGGTATCACCAGAAATTATATGGAAATGCAGATTTCCCCTTTACTAACTACTGTGCTGGGGAGAAACCCCAATCCTGCAAATGTCATTGCCCCAGTAGCAAAAAAGTCCATTTCTTAAGTATTTCAAACTGGAAATAGCTTTCACTGCTAAGGCTGCTCCAGACAGAAATGCTCAGACTGGCTTTTGTATACCACTTTTGGAGCTGTGTGCGTCAGCTCACACACACACTTTAAAGCTTTCTCATGGTGGGGCTGGCTACCAGTAACAATCTAGTTTCCAGGGCAGCACCATCTATTTGTCTGGAGCGGTGGGCGATAATTCCTCTGGTGTATTTACAGCACTATTTTATACAGTAGAAAGAAAAAGAAAAATGCCGCCTCTGAGGATAAAAATTGAGGCAAAGTTGGAAATCACGTGATTGCTGAAAGTATAATGTGCTCAGTGGACAACCGCTGAACGCCTGTTCGTCCATGTCATGCTTTGCCCACTTATTCCATTTACTAAGAAAGTCTGTCTCTGTCTCTGTCTCTGTCTCCCTCTGTCAAGCAGAATGCTAGGCACTGTGCATTACATTGCATGCATTCACTGACACTGAGCCCTCAAAGGAATTCTTGTTTAAGACTGGATGTGATTAATTCTGTAGAAATGTTCCCACCCCCTGTAACATATACATTTTTACATGTATGACTTGATGACTAATGTTTGGGCATATCAGGGCAGAGAAAGTACCATCATGTCTTCTTTAAAGCACCCCTAAGAAGCAGAAGATGCCAAGAAATTGTGTTATGAGGAGGGAGAGGACATTTTAAAAAATATGAACTGGAAAATAAACAGTCTAATAACTATCTAGTACCTTTTTCATTTAAATGAATTCAATTTAAGTTATGGGTCTCACTTTCCTTCTTGATAACATCTGAAAATTACACTAAGTGATCTGAGGTCCCCTTTATGAGTTCTGTTCACTTTGAATGCATTAGAATAGTGGGCCCAGAGTGCTACAGAACTCAACTGATGGATTTGTCTTCAATGCTTCATCTCCATGGGCCACGCCCATCCATCTACCACGCTGCTTCAGAGAAACTCCTCCCTAGCTCAGCTCACCACCAGCAAGTCTCTGTGTAACTCTGCCCTGAGGCTCCCTGGCTAGTGGTCAACTTTGCATATGGCACATTCACTTCTACAATTGGAGTCAGAAGACCTAGCATAGAACCGGAACTGCCTTTAGGTCCTGAGCATGTCATTTAATATGTGAAGCTCTGTTTCTGTGTCTTCCAGCCCAAATTATAGTGACAGTGAACTTCAAGTAAATAATGAAATGATGGTATGGATTAACACATGATGGCAAAGCTTTTGGAGCTTTCAGTGATAACAAACAGCCTGTTGTGGCACACGTGCCATAGGTTTGCCACTAATGAACTAGAAGATACCATAAATATATAAATCCCAATTAAGGTCTAAAATACGTAGTGTAACACTCAAGGAAACAATGTCATTAACGAAAAGACACCACTGAGCACAGACTGTTTTCTGGTCTCTGTTGTACAGTGTTGAGTGAGCTGGTAAATCTACTGATGTGAACAGCAAACTGAGAGTAGAGGGCAGAAAATCATAGGAAGAAGGAAAGGGACAGGGATTTCTACATTCATGTTGTCTTTCTAGCAGGCATTAGGTCACTTTAAGAAGCCACATTTTTGTTGGTAATGAGATGCAGGGCCGCTTACTCATGAAAGCCTGCAAATGAGTGTTTGTTTTCTCCATGCACCTCTTCTGTGCCTGTAACTAAACACTTCTCTTGCCATGGTGAAGCTATCCTCCTGCTGGGACTCGGGGAGTTCAGGTTGGTAATTCCTGCTCAGGATAATGAGCATCAGACTTTTATACCAAACTCCAGCACTGAGAGTAGTGCCAGAGAAAGTGTGCTGGGTCTGACTCTTAATTATGTGATCAGCTATCAGAGTGAACATCCTACTACAGAAATTTCACAGTAGATCTACAGACCAAGGGCCCAGAATCTAGGATGGGTCAGTGGAAAGCTGTGTAGCTTACCTTAATGGTCAGTACTTTTTTTTTTTTTTTTTTTGGCGGTACTGGGGATCGAACTCAGGATGCTGAGCTTACTAGGCAGGCGCTTATTCCACTGAGCTATATCCCCAGCCCAATGGTCAGTACTATATTCTCACTTACAGGCCCTAGCTCACCTCAAGATGAATGGCTCCATGGAGACTGGGTAACATAAGTTAGGCTGTCTTTTATAGTGGGCAAAAAGAATGTGCTATATTTCAAGGAAAGATGCTAACTGAGCATGATAGAACATGCCTGTAATCCCAGCTACTTGGCAGATGGAGGCAGGAGGATCACATGTTTGAGGCCAGTCAGGACAACTTACTAAGAAACTATCTCAAAATAAAAAATAAGGACTAGGGAAGTAGCTCAGTGGTAGAGTGCTTGTCAATCATGTATGAGATCTGGGGTCCAATCCCACTACAGGGAAGAGAGAAAAGAAAGGAAGAGGAGAGGTAGGGGAGGGGCAAAGGGAAGGGGAGGGGTGGGCAGGGAGGGGAGGGGCAGGACAGGGAAGGGCAAAGGAGGATATGACAGACCCAAGAAGAGGGACTAATTCTGTGTGGAGGTTAGGCAGGGAAAATGGACTATGAGGCATGGTTAAACACCTCATCTGTCACTTGAAGAATGAACAGGTTTTTCATAGGCGATAAAAACCAGAGGGAGACATTCTTGACAGAGAGACACAGTAGATTCTGAGAACAACATAATCTGCTACCTTGAGAAAACATCCAGGTTCTCCAGTGTGGACATGCAAGTACCTGTTCTCAACACATGCTCAGAGGTCAACCATGAAGGTAGTCAAATATGGTCAACAGAACGATTTTTTATTCAACACTTTTCAGTGTCTACAACTCTGACTCTAAGTCCATGTTCTCCTATTACTCTTTTTTCTCTTTTTGCTTTTTAATGAAACCACGGCTACATTATGAGACGGTGGGCACGAAGGGATTGGTTTGTTATCTTCTGGTTTCTAAAGAGATGAAGCAAACACTGCTCACATTTTTCTCAAATCCATTTCCTCTTTTCCCCGGGCACCCAGCTAGACCATATGTCCTAGCCTCCCTTGCAATTAGGTTTGGCAGATGAAGGACTGTCATATGGAATGTAAGTGGAAGTGATGTGTGCCATTTTCAGGCCAAGGCTTTGAAAAGCAAACATTTTCCTCCACAGTTTCTTCTCCTTAACGCTGATAGGATTAAGATGGCAAAGCCCTAGGGGACCTCAGAGCACCGGATCAGAAGAATTGCTGGGTCTTACCCTGAGGAGAAGACAACAGCAATCAGAAATACCCACCTTGACCAGTGAGATGGATGAAAACTTAACTTCCACTGCCTACGCATATGGTGTGGAAATGGAGAAAGTGATGGTGTGGTGGGGTAACCTGAGAGACCAAGCACTTCCTCAGCCAGGTGATCGAGGTTAACATGGACAGCAATCAGTCTTCCTGATAGAACATGCCTTTGATGGAACAGGAAGGGAATGGCACTTGACCTCTGTGATCTGCTCAACAAAGCCACAAGCCCTAACCAATCTGGAGGAAAACATCAGACAAATCTTGACTAAATGATATACAAAGCCATTGACTAGCCCTCCTCAAAACTGTCAAATTCATCCAAGAAGAGAAAAGTGACAAAATGTCACAGGCAAGAGGAATCTAAAGAGGCATAACAGGTAAAGGCAATGTGGCACCCTGGACAGACTCTCAGGACTGAAAAAGAGCACTCAGGTGCCAACTAAGAAAATCTGGATGAAATATCAACTTCAGCTAACTGAAATGTATCAAGATGACTCTTAATTGTGACAAATGTGCCATACTCATGTAAGATACTCATATGAGAAATTAATTATAAGGTTTATGAGAACTCTATGAATTGAAAACTATCACAAAATAAAATGGTGTCAGGAGTAGCAATATTAGCACAAAAAAAGAGACTTTAGCCTCAAAACCCTTGTGTGAGAAAGAAGGTAAAGGACAGCTATAGGCTGTTCTGTTCACCATTACTTCCCTCCGGAGGACATGGCAATTTCAAAGTTAAGTTTCAATTCAGAGCCATAAGAAAAATGCACGCCTGTAGGAATGACGCAGACCCTCTTGTAGGGCATGGCGCAATCACCTAAGCACAAGAAAGAGCCAGGATAGTTACAGAGCAATGGTGCCCTAACCACACATCTCAGAATGAATACTGGGTTAGTGAAAGTCAGACGAATTTAGAAAAGGAAAAACCTTAAAATTCAGCAATTTCCTTCACCAACTTCAAAGATAAAATCCTACCAATCAACAAACTAACTGGGTCTCAGAGCAAAAGTGTCTTGTCCAAGGTCACCCAGCTGACACAGGAGTCAGGACAAAAACTCACTTCTTATGTAGTGAATAGACAACACCCTTCACCTTCCAAAGAGCAGGCAAGACATAATCTTTGTGTTGCGCAAGCTGAGGAGACAGGAACCAAAAATGCAGACGAAAGAGGAGTAAAAAAGAAGAAGCACCTGGCTGCGTACCAGTTCCTCAATATCAGGACGACTTAAAAAAATGGAGTTTTAGGAACTGTGCAAGAAATGTACATATATAAGATTTTTGATACTAAAACTGTATTATACTTACCTAGGGCCAGCTTGTTGAACATTTATACCCACACTTAGAGAAAGTTCCTCCATGTAAACGCCAACATAAAATAAAAAAATGTTATAATGGTGATGCAAATTCTGTTATGGAGGCCATGATTAGACAATTGAAAGGTCCTATTTTCATAACAATATCCACATTTTGGGAGTGGGGATATAGCTCAGTGGCACAAGCACCTACCTGGGAAGTGCAAGGTCCTGAGTTTGATTCCCAGTACCAAAAAACAAAAACAGGAAAGGAAAAAATCCCCAATATCCACGTTTTGAACTCATGGTAGGGAAGCCTCTGTCCAGGCACTTTGCTGATGATTTTACTAAGCTTTTGGTTGCTATGCACAGCAGCTAGATGTGTGTGGTACTCTTTTCTCCTTTTGCAGGTAAGAGTACCGATAATCTGAAAAGCTGCATCGCTAACCCAAGGTTCCAGAGCTAGGAAAGGAGAGGCAGGTCTCCTGTAAGGCTACAGTCCTCACAGTAGGCTGGCACCATTCAGTGATTTCAAGGACAATGGTCAACTGGAACATGCCCAGTGGAAAATGAAGGAAATAAAGAGAGTACAATGGGCTGTCGTGTGAAGGCTGGGTGTACAGACAGCTGAGCTGCAGCCTGCAGAAAAGAGAATGCAGGAGGATGCCAGAGCCGTCTCCTCCTTCCAGACAGCCGACTTGAACAAGAAGCGAATTTAGTGCCTGGCTCTGCAGCGACAGAACCAAGGCCAATAGGCAAAAGTGACGGGGAAGCAGATGCGAAGGAACTTTTCTTTAAAATGTCTTCAAAGAGAGAACAGGTTGCAGCCACCAGGGAGGAAGAGGTCAGAGCAGCTGTAAAAGGACACAGATGTCTCCAAAGGCTGAGATATTTTAAGGGAAATGCAAGGTCCTCTCTAAGGTCTCGAGTCCTGATGTTCCAGAAAGATTTGGGACAAAACAAATGGCCTGCTAAATACAATTTCACTTTTCCCTTAGTTTGTGTTCAGAACAGGATACTGAAAGGCAATTTATGAGGCAGCCGGAAAATGCAAAGTTCTTTGCAAATGTTCAGCGTGGCTGGTAGAGTATTTGGACAATTTTTTTCAAGTCTCTGTGGGCTTACTGTAGGCTTTGTGTTAAGCTTTAACATTCTCCACTTAGAGGAATTGAGATTGAAGAGCCTGTTAAATGTGACTCTTGTCAATTATTCCTGGGGCCTTCTGCTACTGCAGATTTCAAACTTAGACTATTTGGGTGGGTAATTATTCATAATAAAATATATTTCTCACCAATTATGACTAAAAGGGATACAATAGAATGCATTTACATCCCATAAACCCAAATCCCAGGTGAACTAGAAATGGGATATCCTAGGACACTTGAAAAGGAAAAGAACTTATCTTGCCTTCTGAACACTCTGCATAAATTACAGCCATATGGAGCTACAGGAATTCATTAAAAATACATACTCTTGTTAGCAAAAGAGAAGCTGGCCTGAGGCTGAGAACCTTCATTCAGTCAGTCATCTACAGTGAACAGAGAAAAAGGTGCACCACCCACAAATGAAACTAGAAAGCTGAATTTGTGTCCTCATGCCCTACCAGGATCTGCTCTGTGCCTTTTCACAAAGCCACCTCCTCTCAGGAGCCCTGGGTCTCCCCATCAACCAATAAAGGTGATGAATGACATTATCAGTTACCTATCAGAGACAGTATATCCCCAGCAAAGTGTTCCTAATAATTCCAACAGGACTTGGAAGCTGTAAGTACACATATATTTTCTTAATCAACCAATAAGAATGGCACATTTTCTTCAAAAGCCTAATATTTATTGAGCACCAGACTCCATGGTGGTGATTTTTCTAGACACAAGGTCTTCCAGTTGTGTGACTAAACCAGCTCTCCATTCAAGGAAAAGAAAAGAAAACCCCAAACCTGCCTTTCTATGGGACTGATTTCAAGTATAAACTATTCCCACTATGACCCATATAAAGCCTCCTTCTGACGTTACTGAATGTGTAGACAGAGCTGGGAAAACATGGCCATATTCAGCTCCAGCTCACCACTGAATGTAATAGAAATTAAAGCTTCCAGTTTAGCAGGAAAAAAAACTAAAAGCTACCACAGAGAGAATGAAAGTACCACTATGGACAGTGCTTAGAGTCACACAGACACGAGTGAGGAGCCAGAGGAAGCCACTGCAGATGTCTAAAAGAACACTGAGGCCCAAGAATAGCAAGGGCAAAGTACTCCCGAAATTTGGAAAGACTAGCAGTGATCAGATTAGAGTCCCTCTGGAAATTTCTCCTTTCTGTAAACAAGGAAATCCCAAACTTCAACCCTGTGGCTGCCAACTTGGATAATAAAGTTCCATTTGAATGCAGACATGCTCATTCATTTACACATGGCAAACCCTAAAATATTTGCTAAAAGGTCTTCTACAAAATGTGCCACTTCCCTGGTCTACAGCTCTTGCTTCTTTAGCATCTTCTGCCTGAAGCACCCCATGTCTGCCTTCTTCCCTCTGCCCTGGACTTCTCCTCAGTCTCCTATGCTCAGTTTTCTTCCACAGGGTTTTCCCTGACACCCTGCAGTAAAATTAATCACTCTGTCTGCAGGCTCCCTTGTGCCCAGTTAGGAGAAGACTTACAGCTGCTTGCTTACACATCTGTCCCTGCAGTGGAACCATGGGCTTCTCAAGGGCAGGGTCCTTGAATCATTCGGCACCTGACACAGTGCTAGGCACAGTGCAGGTAGAACATGCATAAAGAAAAGCAAGAAATCGTTTACAGTTCGCATTTTCCATTGTCATTTGTGACTTTCTGAGGAGCTTCTTATTTGTAAGCAAGAGCTGTTTAGAGCTTTTTAATCCAGTGCCTCTGGCCTTCAGTCCATTTCCTTCTATGTTCCCCTGCTTGCTGAACACAGTCTGACAAGCACAGCAGAGTTTTCCATAAACTGCACTGTCTCCAAAGCACTTGGTCGCCTCAGACTTCAACAGAAATCAAGTGACCTTGAGACAGAAATTCCTTCTCCTTCATGGTGCTACGAAGCTAAAAGAAGAGAGAAGATACACTTCTCAGAGTATCCTCTTGGCTGAAGCAGTCTGAGCTAGCGAACACAAAAGCAAGGCAGGGGAACTGAGGCGAAATATAAAATGTCAATAGAGATGGGATTTTGTAGCGAGCCAATTTCATTCCTCATAACATGAGCCCCCCCCTTCTTTCTAGAGTCTTGCCTGTAATATGCTCATGAAAATTTAAAATAACTCAAGCGCCATTTATTGACTTCCGACGTGCAGTAGGTGCCGGGTACAAAGATGAGTAAGACGCAATTCCTGCCTTGAAGGCACCCACGGCCTCACCAGGGAGACACACACACAACGAATCATTACAGCAGTGAACATGAAAAGGGCTGTCATAGAGGTACAAACAGACTGCCATGGACTCACAGAGTAGGGTGCTAATTTTACCTGGGGTGGCAGTTTCGGAGGTAAGAAGCAGTTTAAAAAGGCTTTCAAAATGAAGTGTCATTTTAGACTCACCCTAGACTAGGCAGGGGAATCCTACACTAAGCAGCATCCTCAGGCACAAGGGAACAGAGGGATTCACGGGGGGGGGGGGGGGGGGGGGGGGGGGGGGGGCAGATGGGTGGGTGAGGGTATTGGGAAATAAAGGACATGTGTGGTGGCTGGAGCAGACAAAGGACAATGAACAAGGTCCAGAACACTTCAGGGTCCTTAAGCAAAGCTAACAGCACAAGCACAGCAAAAGAAAAGTTTTCCCTTTTAAACCAAGTATCCATCAACTTTTTAAAACTATACAGCATCCTCTGTACATAAGTTGCAACTTACAGCCTCTCTCTGCATACTTACTGGTTATGTGCGTGTGTACTCTGTAGATTAGGAGAGTATGATGAATGGGAGTAGAAAGTTCTAAAGGAGGTCAACAGCAAGCGCAGTTAAATGCTACAGCACCCACTGTCCGATGCCAAAGGATGGTCTTGCCTTCCACACTCCAGAAACTACTGCATTAAGCCACTGAGTGGCTTTAGAGGGTTTAAAGTTAGATGATAGAGCACAGTAGAGAGCCTGAATGAGAGCATGAGATATTGTGGTCACGGGAGCCACACAAGAAGCTATTAAGTAGGCAGTAACGGTGAGGACAGAGGCAAGGATGGCCCCTCAGGACCGACCGTGCCAGGCCTGAACTCTTAATGTTTCAGGCACGTAAAGGATGGCAGAAGGTCTCGTGTCCTTGTCTCAATTGCAGGAAGATGCAAAACTCTCCCTCCCGAACTCGAAAATCATCACCACGCCATTTTAAAGAGTAGAACGTCTTTAAAGGTGAAAGAGAAGGAAGTATTCCTAGGTCTTCTAAGGGGCCCTAGTCAAGCATTCACAACCCCTCAGTCTTTTTCATACTATCATCCATGTTAGACCTGAAATAAACATGACCTTGAAGTGGCTCCGGATTGATTTTGAGATTCTGGAAAATGCAGACCACAAGATAATTCAAATAGAAATATAATCCTGGAATCATGAGGTGTTTTTGAGCAGGCAAACCCAGTGAGGAAGGTTTAATGCAAGATCCACGTTCCTGATGAAAAAGCCAAACACCAGGAAAAAGAGAAACGGTGATGGTGACATGTCTCTTAATTCCCTGGAGTCAGAGCTCATTTCTGTGCACCATGATCTTTTTGATTTATGCCCCCTAAAATGATATCTATTTCTCACACCTCTTCAAGGTCCCTGGACTTTACATCAAACTACCCTCCTGCTATCCAGAAGGCTATTTCATTTTTTCATGCATAGCAACACTGTGCTTCTTGTGCAATTGCTTAAATGACCAGAATCTACTTCTCGAGTCTGTTCTAAGAAATTCAGGATGCACATTATTGTGTGCAACATGACTAAGAAGTGGTGATGATTTGGTGGTAAATATCAGTTTCAGACACAATTAACATGGATAGAAAAGCCCGTGGCTAATAGAAGTGGCAATTTTCCCTGGGTCACACTAAAGGTAGCAAATGCCAAGTACCTACGACATCCCAGGCACTGTATGTGGATTATTCCCCTTCATTCTCATAGCCATAATTAACTTACCCCCCCAATGTGCTCTTTAAAAAACAAAGATTAGGAAAGTGAAGTTTACCAAAGTGAAGAAACAGGTAAATCACAGAGTTAATAAATGTCTGAGGCCAGGGTGGAAGCCAGCTCCCTTTGTTTTGCATTGTATACTTCCTCATTACTAAGCACCAATTGTCTTTTGAAGAAGTCTTACCCTATCATATATCTCTCTTCTTCCTTGCCTGCCATTAGACTACCAAAAAGTGTAAAAATCTATGAAGCAAGGGGCCAAGAATAAATGGCAAACACTAGAATTGGAAAGGAGTGTTTTGGGCTCCAGATACGAAATGGAGGGGGTGATGGGAAAGCGCAGACATATCTATGCACACAGGAAGTCTTCCCTCCACAAGCTCATCTTCGCTCAGCAGAGAAAAATCTTGTTACTTTCAAGCCATTTTTCACAGACACATATTTTGGCACCAAAGATAAATGAACAGGACATATTACTGGAGACATGAAAGGTTCCCTGATATCAGAGCTACTGCATAAATGTTGGGCCTGTCCTGAAACTGCCCCGTATCTCAGAGGAGATCTGTTCTTTCAGGTGACAAGACAGGGGAAATCCCTCATGCACCACAAATCTAAATTACCTGCGGGCAAAATGTTATTGTTAGAAAATCTGATTTTTTATCTATCACCTTTGCTTATGCCACCCACCAAGGAAAACTTTTGGAGTGAACCAGAATGATACCAGATGGTAATATTATTTTCTACAGAAAGCAATTTAGCACTCCATGCATACACTACCTATTGGCCTCTACCCTGACAAATATAGGGAAGGTAGTAGTGTATGTGGGATACAATGATCATGAACATCTAGATAGCTTAAAATCTGATCCCAACTGTTAATGTCTTCCCCCTCCACTGCCGCCATGTTTGTCCAAGCCATCAAAAACTCTTGGTTAGGCTCTGCCAAGAGGCTCCTCACAAACCCTCTTACCACTGTTCCCTTCCAGACCACACCACAACTGATGTAATATTTCACAATATAAATTGGCCTATGGCACTCTCCTCCTGAAGTCCTTTAATAGTTTCCCATTTCATTTACAATAAAACATCAAACCCTTGGCATGGCCTGGAGAGCTTTGCACCATCTGGTTCCTGCCTTCCATCTCATCATCATCTCAGTTTAATCTCTCCCTGGCTTACTAAGCTCCAGGCACATGCGCCTTCTCCCGGATCTGACCGAAGGATCTTTCCATGTAAATTTCTCTTTTCCCAAGTTGATTTTTTCTATCATAAATTCAAGTCACAGCTCAAACTTCACTTCATAGAGGTCTCACCTAGGTCCTTGATCTAAACTGACCTTGATATTCATATATGTATTCTGTTAGCATACTCTGCTTTTCCTCCATAGTGCATATGCCAGTCTATAACTAGGTATCTATTTTCATTTTGTTTAATAACCTTTGCTCCTCTAGACTGTGGCATCCATAAAAGTGAAGTTAAGTTACCTTGATCCATTGGAATACACCTAGTAATTAGCATAGTGCTTATCAACACAATGTAGGAAACAAACAAATATTTGTTTAATGAACTAGTTTCTTTTCTCTGGGCTTCAGGTTTCACCTATAAAATGATAGGCCTGGAATATTTCAGCACTTATATGTCTTAAGTCCCAGAAACCCAAGAGACTAAAGGGTCGGAATAGATGTATACAAGTGATTATCACTGAATTAGAATTGAAACTCAAGAAAGTGTTTTTTAACTGATTATATCTTTCATCACTGTAAATGGATAGATGGTTAAATTTTCAATGCAAGTATAATCTGCACACACTGTACTAATGCAATTAATTTATTTCTTGATGTTGCATCACAAATAAAAGAACTGGAAATATTTATCAAATGTGGATAATACACTTGGGATGTAAATATGGATTATGTGCCATCACCCAAAGACACTTTGGAAGGCTCTCAGGGACCAGTGAAATACAAATACAAAAACCTGCCATTGTGACTGATATTGAGAGGCCATTCCAAGGATGCCAAGATCCCAGGAACAAAGACATGAGCCAATTTGAACCAAAATATCCAAGATGATACTCTCAAGGGGATCTGCTCTGATGAAAAGTCCCCATCTGCCAAAAGCCTACCTCTCTCAGGGACAACTCCAAAAAGGGTAACAGCATCCAATGTGTAACACCTAATATCCCACAGCTTTCGAATCTCCCCAACCTTGTGAAGGTGTCCAGCCAGATTTAAATAGCTATAACCTATTTTAAAACTTGAAAACAATTTCCCATTTATAGGTGACATACAGGATCTTGTCAATATATAATGTTAAAGGGCATACATTTAGGAGAGCAATTAAAATGGAAGTGTATGTTGAATTTTATCTATATATTACAAGATCAAAAATAAAAACAATGTTTGTATTTGATGTTTCAAGATCTTGTGCTTTGTTCTGTAAGGGTTTAATTTTAGAATCTGTCTCTTTTTCCCCAATGACAAGAGGCTCTTTGTGAGTATCTACACAAAACTCATTCTGCATGTGGCTCATCTTGTCATAAAGGGAAAATCAAATTGTATAGGACGCCCATGGATTTTTTTTTCTTTTAATTATGATATTGAGGCTCAAAAAATCTTCTTGAAATGCTACATGAGAATTTGGGTCAGTAATTTGGATTGATGTTTTGGTGGCAATTATATTGAGTACAATTTGCAGATTATAAGTTTGCCTGTACATTCACCATTTTGTTTTTTAAATTTTCTTCTTAGCATAAAATATGCAGCAAGTATGGAGATAAAATAACGCCCAATAGTGTCTCACATGAGTGTGGGACTATGAAATGATTTCTAGGCATAATATTTACTCACTCAAACTTTGCACCAGCTCCAAGAGGTTAGTATTCTTATTTTTCTTTCATATTAAAGATGATAAAGCTGAAGCACGAAGAAGTGAAGCAGCTGCCAAAGGTCCCACATTTCCTAAGGGCCAGGAGGATTTGAGGCTCCACAATGCACAGAGTAGAATACTACGCTCACTGCCTCTAACATACCCATGCACTCATCACCCAAATGAACAAATTTTTTATAAATGCTTTAAGCCATTTGGCAGAATTAAAACATACTTATCTCCTTAATTTCCTAAGCAAAACCAATTGTGCTCCTGTGTTTGGGGTGCAGTCTTCTTGTTCACACTTTTCTTCCTTTACTTCCTCTACATGTTTCCACAAAAAATGACAGAGTATGATTCTGCACACTGACCATTTTTACATAAAAAGTATCAGATTGCACCTATCATTCAGCGATTTATCTCATTCATTGTAATAGTGTTTAATTGAATTTTGAATTTTCATCTGATCTGCAGGTCCCTTACTAGGTGACTTAGAACATTTTACATTTATTATAATTTCTGACTTAGTTGTTTCTAATTTCACCTTGTATTTTCTATTTATTATGTAATTCTTTACCTTATCCTTAGGTTCTGTCAGTTGCATAGACTTAGTTTCTCTTATTTTCCTCTAATGTTTCTGTCTCTGTTTTGAGAGTATTATTTCTATTATTTCAGTGGCTACTCTGAGCTATTTAACACAAATTTGTAAGGCCAGTACATCAATTATCACTAAGTTCCTACCAAATAGTGCAAACACCAAAAACTACAAAATCTACTCACTCCTCTTACTATCCAACACTTTAATTCCAGATTTTTTTGAGCAATGAATGACTTAGCATAAGATCTCTGCCCATTATTGCAATTGTTTTATAAACATGCTTACCCCATTTTTCAGTCATCACTGCATCTTTCAACACTTTCTCCCTCCTCCAAATGCTGCTTCTACCTTGTGATATAATAAAGTCTGCCAAAGGTAAAAATGTCTTCGTTGCCCATTAAAATTCTCTCTCTCCCTTTCGGTCTCTCTCTCTGTCTCTGTATTTCTGTCTCTTTGTCTCTGCCTCTGTGTCTCTCTGTCTCTCACTTTCTCCACTCTCTTCTTAATTGTGGCTATGCATGATCAGTACCTGCTTACTTCTTCTCAGCGTTCTTAAAATATCACCATAGTCTTCTAGCAACTACTATTGCCAATGACAAGTCTGCAATATTCCTCCTTCATTTGTGGTTAATCTGTCTTTTCTCTCTAGCTGCTTCTAATATTTTTGCCTTTATAATATGACTTTACTACAGTATCTTCAGGTGTGGATTTTATAAGAAGCCACACGATGAGAAAATGTTACACAATTTTTTTTAAACTTCACAGTTCTATGTGTTAATCTCTTTTTTTTTTTTCTGTGTTAATCTCTTTGGTTATTGATGGCCTGGCATGGTTTCTCTTCTCCTTTTCCCGAACTCCTATGGCATGCAAGTTGGAGCTTCTCTCTATATACACATTGTCACTTAAAAATCAGGGTGTTTTATCTGCGTATTATTCTCTAAGAAAAGAACTCAGTGAATGCTTCATTTCCAATTCAATGATTTCCAATTCAATCATTTCCTATTGCATATAGCTTGTTTTTGAATACATGCATAGATCTTCTCTTCTAATATTATAGTTACTGAATAATTATTCCACTTCTGTTCATCTATTTTTTCCATACTGTCCTGTTCCTGCATTGTATCTGCCTCTTCTAACTAATAAACATTTAAAACAAAACTATTTTAAGTTTACTTCAGATTTACCTAACATCTAGGACTTAAGAGTATCAGTTCTTAGATCTGTTATTTTACCTTTACTCTGGTAGTTAACATTCTTGTACCTTTCAATTATTAGACTATGGCAATGTCTTCAGAGAGATCTGTTTTGCTTTGCCCTGGACCATGAATCCCAGGTTTTACACTGGCTTCATGTAATAACTCAGCTACAGAGAGCTTTTTATGTAACCTCTCAGTCTGGAATTTCATCTCAATAAAGAGTTTAATTTTGAACCTCATTCAGGAAGTGCCCAGGGTTGGGTTCCTAATTCCTCCCAGGGGACACTTTCCACCCACTGCCCTCGATGGGCATCAGGCTCCTTTCTGTTTTCTTTGACAAATGGAAACCTTTTCTAAATCACTGTTTTAGAGAAGGAACAGCATCCTCGATACAGTCTCTGACTGGCTGTATGACACTAGGCTCTCTTCCTGGAGGCAGGCTAAGCCCATCGGTCAAATGCAGACACCTGTGTCTGGGTCTTGTGCTTCCCCTGGAAGCACAGAAAACCACTTCCTGCTCATTTCTATGAAAATAAATGTCATCTTCATTTCTGGCACCTGCAGATTTCTGATTTGGTTTTGAGCTCAACTATGTGTTTAATTTGTTGTTGTTATTACTATCTACCCTCCAGCACAACCACCTATTTTAAGAGAGAGACACTTCTTTCCTGCAGGCTCAGATTATACTAGTCAAAGACTTATCATTTCAGCTTCAGTGTATTTCATGCTTTCTGACTTCAACAAATGGTACATTATGAGATTCACATTAAAACTGTGTAATATTCAAAACTACTATGATATTGAGAACTGTGCAAACAAGGTGTAGACAAAAAGAAAAAAAAAGCTTTGAGTGACTGGATCCCAAGTATGCACATCCAGTCCCCTCTAAATATCAGAAATTCGGAGTGAGAAACTTCCAAGTCTAGACAATACACAAGGATCCCGAGGGAGAGTCCAGAGCGCTTTAGTTAGAGATTCCAAAACTATAATTCTCAAAGGAAAAATATTTAAAATAATATAATCTATTTTAAGGAGAATAATAATGATGCGCAGGTATTTTTCCTAGTGGACTGCAAACCATCAGTTGGGAAAGTTGTTCTAAGTCACCTCCTCATAGTATAAGTCAATGAACGCCCCATGAAGGAAAAAATAACCTTTTTGATATGTAGTGTAAGATTCAACTGGATCTTTTTTTCATAACAATTAAAATAGTTAAGAAAAGATGAGAAAGATGGGAATATAACTTCCTTTGCTGTTTATTTCTAAACAGCTAAACTCCAGATTATTGATAGACAAAATTTTAATACAGTTAAACTGAAGGCCTCTTAAAGCAACAGAGCAAGAATTCATTTTCTCCACCTTTGTAAACAGCTCAAAAGAATATTCTCTGTGGCTGTGGGTGCATCTTAGTGATAAAACACTTGCCTAAAATGTTGTGGGGCCCTGGGATGGATCCTCAGCTCTGTGAAAATGAAATAAAAGACACTCTCTGGAATAAGTTCACATTCTCATTTAAGTAAAGAATATTTATTGGTTCTGTCTTATTTGTAATCTTATTTCACCTCCCACTCTATAAAATCAGAGCCATCTCTTATCTGGCCTCAGTCACCCATCCCTACCTTTCCCATAGGACTCTGTAATAAGTACATGTATGTATAACTGCTTAATAAATACAAAATGAAAACATATTTCTGAGGGCAAACCAGAAAAACGTCAAATTTGCCCATTAGAGAAAAGGATATAGATCTACGGAAAAATCTCTGCATTTAATTTTGCTATGAAAGTAAAATTCCCCTAGAAAATCAAGTCTATTTAAAAAGTCCTCTGATACCCGCAATAGTAAAAAGAAATAATGCGAGGACATGAGAAATACTAAAAAAAAAAAAAAAAGAGAAATACTAAAAAAGAAAATCCTTCAAGGTCTTTTGGAAACTTTCAAGAAAGCAATGAAAATTAGAAAACATCCACTTCCCAGTATGCCACAGGACTTTCTCCCACACATGCACTCACACAAACAAATGAGGATAGTTTCTAAAGTTTCACATATTTAAGGGCCTGTCTTACTTATGCAGTTCAGCAACATTGAGAGTTGCGGCAGTTTGGAGTCAATATACTCTTAGACGTTAGGAGAGTGAACACCAAACTGAGTCTGGAGGGTTAATGTCTAGACCCAGCTTTGGCAGTTTACTTCAAGACTTTGTCTAAGGTTGAAAGGGGCACATCACAAACGGACTTCTTAGATCTTTTACTCAGTGGTTTTACCAAACTGGTAATTAATGATAAGGCTTTGACTTTTGATTTTATTCTGTTTTAGTTACATGAAATACTCTGAATTGAACAGACTCAATAATACATAATAGAGACTGTTTTACAGCTCGGTGTTGGTGGAGGGTGGAGGGAATAATTAGAAATTAATAACAAGATTAAAATAAAAAGCTTTGGCAGCAATCTCCAAGAACACTAAATCAGTTCTAACTTTAAGCAATGATAATTAATATCCACTAGTAATTAAGTGGGTGATGTGTAGTTTCAGTTCCAGGTGCCCAGGCTTCCCTTTCTTGTCTCATTATTAAAAATTACAATCCACTGTGTGGCAGATAAAGCTGTAGGCAAAGCATATTTCATCTGTTTGTTTAATGGACTGGCATCTTCTTGGAATTCATAGTTCTGGAACTTAATATTGATGGTGAGATAATTTATGGTTGATTTCAACGTCTTCCTGCACATCAGGAAAACTCACAGGCTACTGCAAAGCTTGAAAGCTTATCAACTTTCATGTGCTTAAGTGAAAATATACCAACCACATTCTAGAGCCTAGCAAGGAAAATATGCATGATGGCGGTTAGAGTAGAAATTCACCAGAGGAAATGAATGATGAAAACAAAAAAAATTATAAAAATCGTGTTGTTTTAAAAAGCATTCTCATCTCCAAATTCTACATATGAGAGTGAGATCATTGAAACAACTTGAAGAAAGGAGTCCCTAGTTAGCCAATAAGGAGAAGAATAGAACATCTTAAACATTTTAGCAACATTGTCAATGGCATTTGTCTCATTTCATGAAATTGGTTTGCCTACGGAGGTTATTATTAGCAAGCGAAAGGACACAGCATTGTACACTGAGGTCAGCACCAACCAAGAGCAGCAGTGCAAGCCCTATAGGTAATTTTAATTTTTCTGGTGATCACCTTTTACAAAGGAGAATATGTAGGTGAAATCATTTTAACGTATTTCATTTAACATAATATATCCCACATATGCTGTCAAGATAAAAATTACTGGGATATTGTACATTCATTTTCTTTATGTTGTAAAAATCCATTGTGTATTTTATGACAGCCATCCATCTCAATTTCAACAAGCCGCTTTCAAGCACTCAGAATCCAGATGTAAACTAGGCATGATGGTGCATTCCTGTAATCCCAGCATGCTGGGAGACTGTGGCAAGACTGCAAATTTCAACTCAGTCTGGGCAAAATGACAATTTACCAAGACCTTGTCTCAAAATGAAAATAAAATAGACTACAGATGTAGCTCAGGAAAAAGGCCCAATGTTAAAACCCTCGCACCTCACCTCAAAAAGGCAAAAACCACATATATAGAGTGGCTAGCACATTAGACACCATAGCCCTAGATGGTTATACCCTTGACAGTCTTATTTCTCCAAATAGTACTTCACTTCTTGCCTCGCAATGTAGTAATTATTCTAGTGACTTACAACATTAATATTCAGAAAAAGGTACAGGTAATCAGAGACCACCTATGTTCCCAAAAATGTGTATTAAAAGAAGGCGCAGGACCATAACCACATACTAAGCCTGCTCCCCATTTGCCTTCATTGTATTTATGTTTACATTGATTGCTCCTTCCACCAATATCCTGTCCTTGGTACTGTGCCACCATACGTAATTGTAAATACGATAGTTCTGGCCAATGTCCTCATGGATTTGTCTCTCTGATGGAAGAAACAGAGCCTCCATAAATAATTCTACAGTTAATCACATATAAATTTGAGAAGTAAATTTTGAGAACCTTCTGGCTGCTATGGAGACTGCACCTTATCTAGTCTCTAAAGAGACAAAAAATGGCCACCTTTAGGAAGTAACAAAAAAAATGGGTCTGAAAGAACAAGGAAGTATTAGCTCGAGGAAACATGGGAAATAAAAATGGTAACATTCCATGCAAGGGTGGAAATAGGAAAAATTCAAGGGAAGGGAGCACTGGGATGAGTTTAAATAATCCAGGGAGTGACTCAAGTTGACAGACTCTGAGTTTGCAAAGTGGCCCAAGATGGGTACAGATCACTAGGGCTCTTACAGACCATGATGCAGGAAGCTGTATGAAAGCAAGTGTCATCTAGGAGCTCTGGGTGGGAAAAGCAGAAGACAACTAACTATAGGATAACATGCTTTATAGCTCTTGCCCATCAGCCAACCCCTGACACAGTGGTCTGTCTACAGTGAGGCTGACCATCCTGCTCCCCAAATCATCCCCCAACTATGTCAATGGTGCAAAATTTCAAATAGAGTATACATAGCTATGAAAACCTGAGTATCACTAAAAAATTAACTCTTCATCTCCTTTTTGTTCAAAACTAGTAACCTTTCTTTTCTTACCAACTATTAATGTGGTTTGTTTTATCTATTTCTTGTAGCAATAACAAGAGATGTTAGTATAAGATACAAGGCACACACAATGTCACTCAAACAAAACAGCTGGTGACCCAAGCACTAGCAATTTTTTCTTCCTTTACTGCAGAGCAAATAACCAGCCAAAAGAGGTTGGTTCTAAAGAAATTGTAATTGCATAACATTTATCATCTATAATTATATACCTTAATAATGTTAATAGAGCATATCCTTAACACTATTTCTATTCTGTTCCCTCACAAACAACATTTACCCACTCTTTCTTCTCCCTAATATTCCATGAAAGCAAACCTAGAGTGTATACTTCCCTGAGTAATGAAGAGCCTTCTCCTGTAAACTGTGCTGACCACTGGGTGCCGCATGCCTTGGAAAGATACTGGGGAGCCACTGGGCCGCTACACAGTGAATTGTGGATGCTGTGCATACTTTCTGCACCACGGATGGGCTTCTGGGACAGTAAACCAAGCAGTGAAAGTGCAATCTTAAAATAAGTTCCTCTGATCATTCTCACCAGTCTTTGAACCCAGGTAATCTTTGTGTTTCCGCCTCCTCTCACGTATGTCAAGCGATACTGCAGGGTTACTGGCTTAAACAAGATAGATGTTAATGGTATTACTGGAGAAGTGGAACATTTGAAGACAAACAGATGTGGGCATTAATCTACAAATACAGTTTGGTATCTCTCCAATTTTAGCCAGCAAGAGGAAGCTAGAAATCCAAGTGCAGAGCTTAGAGGAAAGGTCTTCATTGGGGAAATAAAGGGAAAATAGATGATTTTTTCAAGGTGTGAAGCCAGGAAAGTATATAATGATCCAGCACTGAGCCAGGGAAACCCATAAAATGGAGCAAAGGAGGTAAAACCGACTAAGGAGACTGAGGAAAATAGGACAGATAGAGGAAAGAACGTTTCAAAAAGAGGGATTGACCTGCAGTGTTTGAGCACTGCCACGAGGTCACGAAAGCAGCGTTGGAAAGTCTTCACTACAGTTAGTAAACTGAAAGTCACTGGTAATAGCGTTAAGAGCAGTTTTGTTGATGTTAAATGTCAGTGCCAGATTAGAAAGAGACAAATTGCGGGTGGGAGGTGAGGAAAAGTTAACAGTAAATATGAAAGATTTACTAACAGATCAGATATCAACCAGAGAGGTAGGCCCTGTTCTAGCGTAGAAAAACACAGGGATTATGGAAAGATTGTTTGATGTTTTATAAAGAAAAAGGCACCCTGAACTGAAAACAGCAAGAATCCAGGAGAAAACAGGAAAGGTAACGTATCTTCCTGATGAAGCTGGGCGGAGATAAGATTGAGTCTATAGGAGACTGGTATCTGCTAGAAGAAAACAACATCTTCATTGAAACAGAAGGAAAGAAGGCTAGAACAGATGTCAATTTGCTTATTCAGAGGCAAGTGTTGAGGAGCTCCCAAATGTGGTGGCTCCTCTTTATAGCAAGTAATTCTCACTCAAGAGTTCCAATGCATATGTGAGGATTCTTAAAGAGAAGAAATCATGTTAATCTCTCAGACAGACTACACTGAGTATCTGCTGAGAATGGCTTCCTTCCTGATCCTCCGAAGGCTTCCCTCTGCCATGCTCTGGAAGTGCCGTTCACAGATGACCCTACCAGTGAGTCCCCCAGGACTGGGGATGGCGCTATTGCACAGAGACTCTAGGGGTCAGTTATCACCATGTTCCTGAGGCCAACAAAAGGATAAGAGTATGTGTTGTAAGTGTCATTACAACCTGACTATTTTCTAGATCTGCTGTTCCTTTTGGGGTAAAAGTTTCTCTGTTGTTAGGTCCTCATCTAAACAGAGTAACACAGAGAGATGATAGATGTAGGTAGGTAGTTAGCTACACACATACATACATACATACATACAAACATACATACATACTTGCATACACAGGTAGATTCAGGGAAGAAGTGTGTGCAGACACAGTTATGAAACGGCTTGTCACACCTAAATGAATCTCACTGGGGCTATGTCAGGGAATCCCCACAATGTCTTGAGAATGATGTACTGAGGCCACATGTTAATTACTGAGTACCCATTACCAGTGAACTCCTTCTGTTGGTATTTATTTTAATATTACATGTCTTTAGCATATGCAGATTTTAAAAATTTAAAAAAGAAGTTTTTCATGGAACTCATCTTTAAGTTAGGTATTATTTAAAACAACCCTTATATTTGGAGGGCCTAGGGCAAGTGAAGGCCCACGTATCCCATATTTAGTATTTAAATTTATAAATCAAGATAACTAGCTGTTAAATAAAATATGTTTGGTTTTGCTTCTTGAAAACTACCCTGAGGAACAGCATCAGAAGGCTTGAATGGACTCAGAGCACAGCAACACTTATGTGTATCCAAGAATCAGCAGTACTCCCCATAGTGCTATTGACCTGGTTGGCCTAAGGGCAGACCTCCTCCAGTACCACTTGCCCTTAAAAGTACAAAGAAGTGGCCCACATCTCTCCCTGAAGGGGCTTATTTGACCACGGACTTTTGGGACTCCAGATACCCACCATGTGCTACAGAATAGGAAAGTGGAGACTAAAGGCAAACACCCCCCTGAAGTCTCCTGGACTCCTTGCTCCATGGAGGTGCTGCCAGGAGGGGGGCCAGAGCAGAGACCAACCAAGGCCCCATCTGAGAATCAAAGGAGTCATTCATGTTCTTATTAATCTATATGAACATGAACATGACTGGGATTCAGGAAGCTTAAGGAACCGTCCCCCTGCTAAGTGAGAAAAACACAGTAAACATTCAATTTGGGGGTGAATATATGAAGAATAAACAACACACACCTAGTTAGTGACATGGTCTTGAAACAGACTTCTCTTCGTCTCTCCGGAGCTAATTTCACAGTGTTGGGCTGATTAAGGATATGCTGCTATGTGATAATTTTTTTCATGGGTTTTTAATACTCTTCTTGATAGCTCATTAACTCACTCATTTATATTGGCGGCAGTGCCACAGTGTTCACGTGCATATGCACACACACGTGTGGAGTATCTTGAGACTTCATTTAAATACAGTTTGCAGTAATTAATGTTTAAGTCTCATTTCACTGTTTGGTTTTCCCTGCAGAAATTTCATCTGTCATAAATTCTGATTGATTTATTACGTGGATGCCAAACAGTATTCAAATCTCATCAGAATTACTTTTCTCATTTCCTTAAATTTATTGTAGATATAAAGTTCTCTCAGCCAATGAGGGCCCAAAAGAATAAAAAGTAACCTGAACGTTAAAAGAAGACTCTGATGTAACAATTAGTGGAGTGATTTATACATTTTTTTTATTTTTTCTATCATTTCATCTGTAGACATGGCAGTGGGTGAATGAAAACAGAGAAGTGTCCGCAGAACATGAATTGGAAATGACTAATTGAGTAAGTGCAGAAATAAAGCTATTTCTAACTTAATAAGGAGGAAGCAGAGATGCAACTTTGTGCAATGGAAGAACACTGACTTCAGAAACAAAAGCCAGGGGCTGGGGATATAGCTCAGTGGAATAAGCGCCTGCCTAGCAAGAGCAGGGTCCTGAGTTTGATCCCCAGTACCGCCAAAAAAAAAAAAAAAAAAAGAAAGAAACAAAAGCCAGAGGGAACAAAAAACGTTCACTGCTCAGCCATAAAAAAGGACCAAATAGAGTCTTTTGTAGGTAAATGGATGCAACTCAAGAACATACTCATAAGTGACATAAATCAGACTCGCATGTGTAAACATCATATTGTCTCACTAGTGTGAAAAAGCAAACAAGTAAGTAAGATCTGAAATGTAGGATATTGCAAATCTGGGGAAAAGAACTGTTCAAAAGAAAAGACAAACTGTGATGTGGCAAGGCGAAATGAAGAAAGGAAAAAAGAAAAAAATATGTATATACAAGATAGTCAAGATTGCTAAATTGTGGAAGCAACCCAAATGTCCATCAACTGAGGAATGGATAAAAAAAGTATTTTTATATAACGGAATGTTACTCAGCTATAAAGAAAGATAAACTCCAAGCTTTTATAGGTAAATAGATGCAACTAAAGACCATACTCATAAGTGAAATAAATCAGTTCTGCATGTGTAGATACCATATTGTCTCCCTAGTGTAAGAACCTGAAAGAGTAAATAAAATCTAAAAGGTACAATAGATATTACAAAAGGGAAAGAAACTGCTCAAAAGGAAAGAACAACTAGGATGAGGTAAAAGGGGAAAGAAAGAAAGAGAGAAAGGACGAAAGAAAGAAAGAAGAAGGAAGGAAGGAAGGAAGGAAGGAAGGAAGGAAGGATGGAAGGAAGGAAGAATATGTATATATGTACACACCAGATAGCTAAGATAATTGTACTACTAATTTCTATTGCTTTATGGAAAGGACCAGTTAATGTTTAATTGTTTGATCAATCTTACATGTCTATATTTGTACAACTGAGTGACCAATTTAAAGACAACAATATATAATACAATGAGCACTGTTAATTTCCTAAAAAAGATTGTTATACAGCTAATTTCTCTTAGTTCATTAAAAAGAAAATCTTCTGCTGATACTGTATAGACAAGATAGCATACATATATCTTCTACTCTGAATAACTACTAGCACAAGGACAATACACAAGGTATCAACTATTTTTTTTTTTTTATTTTAAAGAAAATAGTACCACAAAAAGAGCAAATAGGGCAGGGGATTTAGCTCAGGGGCACAGCGACTGCCTGGCAAGCATAAGGTCCTAAGTTCGATTCCCGGTACTAAAAAAAAAAGAACAATAGCAAAATATAAACAAAACAAAGCAAGGACATTAAAAATGATACAGAGTTTCAAACCAAATGACAGGGATTAACAGTGGTTGTTGTATTATATATTGTTATCTTTAACAAAGTTGCTCAGATTACCAGATGTAAGAATAGAAGATTGATCAAACCATTAAAGGGAATAAGAAAATAATAATTTAAAAGAACATTAAAGACAACACATAGTTTCACTGGACAGGATTGTAAGAATTCACCAATGGTTGTTCGAACTGCAAATTGTTGTCATCACATAAGTTGCTCAGATTACCGGATATAAGCATGCAGAATTGGTCAAAATATAAAAAACAACTTTGAATCATTAACTGTTCCCTTCAACGAACCATCAGACACCAAAAAAGATGTGGTATTTCTATACAAAGGAGTATTACTCAGCCATAAAAAAGATAAACTCGAGGCTTTTATAGGTACACGGATGCCACTGAGACCATATTCATAAGCGAAATAAATCCGACTCACATGTGTAAACTCCACATTGTCTACCCGGCGTAAGAACATGAAAGAGTAAATAAACCCAAAATGTACAATAGATAATAAGAAAGGGAAAGAAATTGCTCAAGGGAAGGAAAAACTGGGATGAGGGAGAGAAGAAAAAGAAAATACTACGCCATTTTAGACAGACAGACGGATAGATGGTAGACAGATTGGTGGCATAACCGTACCAGCTACTGTAGCTGCCCTAATAACCTGCTTTAAAGCTCCTTTCATTGTTATGTTTATCTTTCTTTAAAAGGAAAGAACTAGGATGGGGGAAAGGAGAAAAGGAAGGGAAACACACACACGCACACACAGTAGCTAAGATAATTGTACTACTAATTTCTAGTGGCTTAATGAAAGGAACAGTTAATGTTTAATCATTTGATCCATCTTGTATTCTTACATATGGTCGTCTGTGCAACTTCGCTGAGGATCACAACATGTAATATAACAACTGTTGTTAATTTCCTATCACTTTACTTTGAAATTCTGTATCGTTTTATTGTTTTGTGCTGTTTTGGTTTTGTCTTTGTTGATGCTATTTTGTTTTTGTTTTTTTCTCTTTAAAATAAAAAAAATCATAAATTAAAAATAAAGCAAGTTCACGGAACACCTGCAGTTTTCCAGGCTCACGTTAACAGTGTTAAACTTTCTGAAAGATTGTCACTAAACTGTCTGGTACTCCTTTGGCCCTAGAATGAATATTCCTGTGAGTAAAAATATAAACAAAAGATGAATATGAAAATGAGCAACTGCTGGCAGGATAGGTAGAGTATTAGAGAAAGAGTTCTGGGAAATACGGTGTTGTCTCTGATGTGGTGTCGCTGCACTGCAAATCCTCAAGCTCTAATCACATCCCATTATTATCAGTGAATCATTCCCTGCCCTAGCACCTCTGCCTACGGGGACATCTCACAGAGGAGCTGGCTCGTAGTTCATAATGATATCTCAGAGGAAGCCCTGGAATGATACTTCCTAGTTGGCCATGGAGTGTTTTCACAGGTACATGTGACAAGCATTAAGACCATTTAGGAGCTACTCAGAAATTCAGAATTTGAAATGAATAGATTGTGTATTTAACCAAGATGTCTAGTACTTGGGCTAAGGAAAGGAAAATGACTGGCTAAAAAAATAATCCAGAAAGATAAGTCTACTGAAATTATCTTTGTAATTTTTTAAAACAGAATTTATTGTTATATTTTCATCCTTTCAATAAACCTGAGCAGTTATTTTAATACATAGAGTATTAAAACAGAAAAATTGTAACTTCAAAGTTTGATTATGCCTATTCTTAATTATTTCATGTAATTGAAAATATGTAAAATATGAATATATGTTAATAAAAACAAAAACAATCAAAATAAGTGACAAGGAATGTAAACCACAGAAAATGTGTCAATGTGTTAGAAAACAGAAAAATTTTCATTGTATTTTTAAATGTGTGATTATAGAGATTAAGATACATTTTTTCATTTTGTTTTGTTTTGTATTCTAGGGAAATATAATGATGTGCTAGATATTTCGCTAGATGTGGGAGAGGATAAACCTAAAACTCAGAAGTGTATCATGCCATAAAAGCCCTCAGCCTATTAAGGTGCACATGTAATTTATGTTCACATAATTTAATACAGTGATAAATAAAATAAGAGATGGAGAGTATAGAAGGCAAATTTTTTTCAAAAATGAACACTGTTTTTAAATGAAAGTTAATATAAATTTATATTTTAGGCTAATATTTCACATTTTAAAACAATTTGCTAGATGATACAGGCTGACACATGCTAAAAATAACCACTGAAGTTTGAAAGTGTTTTTTAAGACATTTATTTCTCTAAAACATAAAACACATACAGAAGAAAAACTAAATAAACCAAAGCTTTCACTTGTAGCTTAAGAAATATGAAGCAGAATAGAAAGTTTGCCACTGATTTCCTAAGACTGATGCCTGTGACGTGAAGTTATTAAAGTAATCATCCAAAGAAAGCAAAAGTGATCAAGAAAATAAGGATAATCTTATAAGGAAACAGAAATGAATGGCTAACAAATGTGAAAGCCTAAAATTAAGAGTCTTATCTTCTACAATTTTCCTCATAGGTTTAGACACACTGAACAGAGCATTTCCTCCAGGGAAACATGGGAAGTACTTGCACATACTTTAATTCTGTCTTTTCAGCAAGAGCATTCTCTTTTTTTTTTTTTTTTTTCCTATCCTAGATTCTAAAAAAGGAAACTAGGCAATCCTAGTCTTTAATATTTAACTGATGTAGTAAAACAAAAGAAATACAAACCAAAAACTTGATCAATTCCGCTTTATTTTAATGTACTTCAAATCAATTTCAGGTCTATATACGATACAACTAAGCATTCACTTATGACTTACTGGATATCAGATTCACTTTTCAAGGTGCATAATGTCTATGAGAGGTTATGAACCACAGATGTCAGGTACAAGTAACAATTAGGCTAGGTGAAGACACAAAACTTAGCCCAAGGAACAAATGGGGAAGTAAATACTATGTCTGATTCAGCTCATCAGCCGTACTACCTGGGCAGTAAAAAGACCTTCCTTTACTTAAATAGCGCATGCTAAGTTTCTCATTTCAATTTAGAAATATTTAATCTAAACCAAGAAAAGCCATATGGCCACATAGGTACATTGAGAAACAGCTCTCCTGCAGGCTGACTCATACCCAGTGGCTTAGAAGCTTAGGAAAGACATCAAATGTCAAAAGGTTTTGATTCCTTCAATTAGCACATAGTCAAAATGGCTGCTCAGACTGCAAGCTACATGGGAAGTATCTAAACAGAGGGATAGGAGAAAGACCTTTCTGTCACATATTTCAGTTTCAATAACTGCTAGAAGGCAGCGCCACAGTTTCCATTTTTGTTCATTTATTTCACATGGGTGGCTTACCACCCATATGTGTTGCCTATTGAAATTTTTCTCATCTTCCTGGCCTGCCTGTAAAGGACACATTCAGACAGCAGAGGCTGTGGAAGTTACACAAAGTGCCAAGATGAAAAGATGAGATGGGATGAGGTCTCAAGAAATCAGAGTCATTTTCAGGCCATTAAGATCACAGTTTTGTAAATAGTTAGGAAGCATTGCAAAGTAACCTGATATTAGGTATGTTATTAAAAATTTTCTGTAAAACATGCTCAGGGAGTCAAGAAAAGCAAGGTTGAGACATGTAGACTTCACAACGCTTCAGATGTGACAACCAGCTCCTAAAGGGTATCAGGGAAGACAGACAAACAGTAATAATGTGGTACAAAGGTAACTGGCTATGTGCTGTTAACATGCCTGAATCATCTTATTAACACTTGTAGTTGCACAGAAGTCCTTGGCTGGTACTGGATGGATAAACAAAGGAGTAAAATATCACAAAGATAAAAATCTACGAAGTGGGTGATGAGAGATGAATGTAAAAAGCAGATGATTCAAAGATAAATGAGATTCCAATGTTGACGGCAGACAAGAAGTCTGGTGTCAAAACTCTACCAATATTTGCTCAGTTTACCCAATTTCACTAATTGTGCCATTCCATGAAGGGACACTCAAGCTACAAAGCAGATTGAGATCTGGAAGAAGATAATAATATTAATAATTTCAAAGTGACACAAACTGCCTTTGAGCTTCTGGTAAAAAAAACACATAGAGCTATCTAGCGTGTAGTTAGATTTGGAAAAGGAACTCAAAATGAGTTTAATCTGTGGACCATAAATACAGAGGAGAGAGATGAAATTAATAAATATGAGCTTATCCCAGAGAAAGAGTAGCAAAGGAGGACAAAACGAAACACCAAGGATCTCTCTATTAAGAATATTAATCAGCAAACATGAATGTCACTAAGAGAACCCAACTGTCAACAAGTTCAAAGTTTGGAAGAGCAAAAAGCAGTAACGGATCGGATCATTCTGACAAAGTGGTGCAAACAGTATGGTAAAAACCCACAGAATAAGTAGGTACACAAAGGAGCCGGGGAATTTAATCCAGGAAGTGGATCTGAATGGTAAGAGGATCTGCATGAGCACAAGAAGGACAAAGAGAACTGCCATTTGAGAATCAGAAAAATGTGTATCTCTTCATCACATTGGTTCACTGACTGTAGCAGTGAACTTGGGAGCAAGACTATGTGCAGAGCTCTTAAAACTAAATTCCATAAGACCCTCAGGCATTGAGCTCACATGCTGGGAAATCTACCTGTGATAATGCTGGGAATCCATTCAGATGAGGTCTAGACCAACCAGAGGCTTAATTGAGGATTCAGGGAAAAAAACTCTTATGAAAACCCTGAGAGTTTGGTTAAGACAAAAAATTAGTAAAATACCTACTGTGAAAGTATGAAGTTCTTTTCTCAAAGCACATTACAAAAAAGGACTGCTAACCAAATATTATTGTGCAGAGAGATAAAGAGATCTCCTAAAGATGTCACAAAAATGCTAACCTAGATATTTCTGGATTTATCATACCAAATCTTGGTTATAATGTTTATTCTCAACAATATACTCTACAATGATCTCAATAAATTAAAGTCTATACACACAGGTAATTGGGTTGCTCAACATACCTTGTACATGCAATGTAGAAGTACTGTAAATCACTCATCTCAAATAATTTACTTACTTTTTTTTGGATCAAATAATTTATTTTCTAATTCAAGCCAGTTAAGTATTGGCATCTTAATTTTCAAACTAGGAAACCAAGGATCAGAATTTAATTACTTGAACACACCTCTCTCGGCTCATAAGGTTGCTAACCTTTTTAGACATCATATGACTGCTCAGAGGGGCTCAGATTCACAGTGTGTAAGGAAGAACTGAGAAACCAGGAAGACTCAGACGGTCACTGACAAGACAAAGAGTGTGGAGGGGGAAATGTGGAGGTGTGGCACAAGGGTAGTTTTGATTCATCTTACCACTCATTAAAGCAGCAGCACTGATGTCGCCTGGGAATGAATCGCAAGGCCACGCCAACCCACTAAACCAGAATCTACATTTCACAAGATCCCAGGGGACTTACACACACACATTAATTTGAGAAGCCGCAATCTAAGCAGCTATTGCGTAGGGAAGGGTTTGGAGCTGCATTTTTCTTTGTTTCTCTTTCTATTTTCCCAAGGAATGTAAACTAAGAAGGGTTCGAGAGAGATAGATTTTGGATGAACCTTGAGGAGAAAACAAAATCTCCAATAATCAGAGGTGACAACGTGTGTAATGTTGCCTATTGTAATGGTACTTGTCCAACTTTAACTGTTCAGATAGGCAGCTAGACTACACTTGAGATTTTTGGTGTCATGTGCCTCCACTAACCTGCACCTTTCTTAAGAAAAAGGTTTGTGTCTTTAGCTATTCTGCAGTAATAAAGAGATTAAAAGTAAACTATGGAAAAAGTAAACTTGCAGGTAACTGACAATGTGAATGAATGAACAGTGGTAAGGAGTCAGAAGGTTCAAAGAAAAAAATTGATGATCTTGAAATTTACCTATGGCCCCACAACTCTATGATTGCAAAGTAATGTTGCATAGTTTTGCTGATAATTCCATCTATGTGTAGAATAAAGCTGAATCAGATTTCATTCAACAACTTTAAACCTTCAGGCTGTGTCTAATACTAAGAAACAGAGTAACAGCCATGTCACAGACAAGGACTAACATCAGCATGTAACTCCAACAGCACTAGGGGGTTCTAATTGAACAGTGAACCAGTGAATGCTTCAACAGAATCCCACATTCACTCTCACCCCCTACCTACATTGGGAGAAATAATTCTATAGGAGACTTCCAAATTCTTTTTTTTTTTTTTTTTTTTTTTTTTTGGCGGTACTGGGGATCGAACTCAGGACCCTGCGCTTGCTAGGCAGGCGCTTATTCCACTGAGCTATATCCCCAGCCCCAAATTCTTTCTCTAAAGAGTCCTCCTATCTTGTACACACTATGAGGTATTCTCTGATTCATAATGTTACAATACTCTCTTCAGAAATAAAGAATTCTCCCCCACAGAATGATTAAATTTGACCTGTGTTAGGCATCGAATTCAAAGAGCAGACCAAGGCTACTTTCAGTGAAGTAACATGATTCAGAAATAAAATTGAATTGTCCTATGTCTGTGGTAATCATACTGCACAGATAAATGGAAAAAAAGAAGAAAAAGTTCAAATACCAATAACATCTATAAGAATACATGATATGAGTAACACAGGTAAAAGAAACTCCAAGAAATACTACAATGTCATCTCAGGCAATATTTGAATTATAACTTTCCCTTCTAAATCTTCTAGCGCTACCACTAATAGCACAATTCAATTTACTTCATGTCCATAATGTTCAATGTGATGATTCTAAGAGAATGTCAAGCCTGATATCCATTAAATGTTGGTTTCTTTGTCCCTTAATTAATGAAATCTGGTGGCATATCCCAAGGTCTGAGAAAACTAGACACTTTATAATTGAGGCATGATTTATCTCTTCACCAGCATTCCAATTCGTACGCAGGCTTGTACTTACTGTGTTCTCATTGCTTAAGTTGAAGCTGTGCTGAAATAAAACGTTTCATGTTACCTTATTCAGACATGAACTTCCAATTCTCTCTTGATATCTTTTACTGTCCATTCAATATTCCCTTCCCTGTTGTATGTTTTAACATTATCTTCTCCTCAAGACCTCACTAGTAAATAACTAACTCTATTTTCTATTAGAAAAAGTCTGGCTCCAAGGTTTTATTAAATCCCTCCAGTGCTGTGTTCTAAAATTATGTAACAAGTCTAGAAACTAAACAAACTTAACTAAAAATACGATTTATGTTCAGTGTTATTAATAAACCTAAGAACAAATGCAAAGAATACAGAGGAAAGTGGTTAAATGTATTTGGTTTGGGCTTTTGCTTTTTGTTTTTGTGTTTTTCTAGTACTAGGGATTGAACACAGGACCTTCACACTAAACTGCATTTAAGTCTTGTTTATTTTTTGTTATTCTGAGACAAGGTCTTGCTCAGTGGGTAAACTGCCAAGCTAAGATCAAACTTGGAATCCTCCCACCTCAGCCTCCCACAATGCTGGGATTACAGGGTGAAAATACAAATATATTTCCACACCTGGGAAATATGTCTGTTAGTGTTTTGCTATTCTGTTTAAGATGCATGTTAAATATTCTACCGATTCATATCAACTATATCATTAGGTCATTTTCCTATATGTGCTATGTGGATATCTTGGAATGCATCTCTGAGGAATAAATATAAAGGGTGATACATCTGAAAGAAATGATCTCTGACAGTCATTCTTTTGTTCTGAAAATGAGGAACCAAATCAAAACACAAAAGGACTTCCCAAAGGTCACAAGGACTCTACCTCCCAGTCCACTGTTGTTTCTAAGATACCATGTTATCTTAGACTGACTCAGATGCCTTCCGTTCATATCTTCCTTTTAAAAAGTGCAAGGCTTCACGTGGAAAACAATGCAGAGCTGTTGCACACACGGAAGACTCACTTAATGCTGCTATCAATAGCTTTAGAATAAGAGAAAAGGAAAAAAGAGAGCCAAGGAGGTAGGAAAGAGTTGACAGGAAGAAGTTCTTTCATGAGACCCAATCAATACTGAATTCCCCCACCACTTAAAGCTTCACTAAGGAAAGTGAACCGAGAGTAAATACTTTCCCCCAAGGGTATGTAACACTAAAATGACTTGTTGGTCTCAACTGTAAATGTCAGAACTAGGCATAAGCACATTTGAAATCAATGACAAAGGTTATCTCTCATTAACCCGAAGTTAAGAAACCAAAGGCAGTCAAAAGAAAAATGGGCTCTTTCCCAAACTGGCTATACTATCCACTTCCCCTTCATTTCTGGAGCAAAGACATAAATTAAATAGAAGGACACGCCTCATTTTACCATCCCCATAAAAAACGTCTCCTTCATAAGTGATCCTTTTGCTGATAAACAGGAAGGGGGTGACGCTATGAGGCGAAGTGTATGCTAAGTGAAACCGGGTGATAACTAGGAGTCAGACTGGGGAATAAAGGAAGCCATGGGCTTCTGAACATTTACCTAATAGCTATATATCAAATGAAAATGGATTCATACAATTTTCAGGTTTTAACATCAAAAAAGAAAAATTAATATGACCGAGATGCACTGATGCCTTGCTCAGCATTTTCACATTTGTGCAGAATTCCCTTCACTCCTGACTGATGCTGATACCATGTGCTGTGAGGCCTCAACAGAATCAAGTTTGTTTTGATAAGGTATTTCCAACCACCTACTTTGTGATGAGGTCACAGAGCCCTTGTCACCCAGATACTCACACTCCGGTAGCAGAGAGACAGGTATGTACATAGTACTTACAAGACAAGACAGAACTACAGACAGTGTAGGTACACAGCACGGGCCAGGCAATGAGTCCCTCTGCCTGGGGGGACCTGAGCAGACCTAACAGAAGAGACATGAGGTAAACTGTGCAACGTGAAAGCCAAGAGCTTGTGTTTAAGTAAAGGAAGCACAGGTGTGGAGGTCAATGGTGTCCTTCATGAAAGAAACAAGCAGCAACTATACACAACAGGTCCTGAGATGAATGATGCAGGGAATATTCTATGAGGGTCAACAAGTCCAGGGCTGTCTAAAGCAGTGCGGGGGAACCCATAGAGAAAGGACCTTCACTGCGCAGGCCAGTCCTAGCGATGACGCACTACTGAAAACGCGTGCTCTCAGCCAGGCCTTTAATCCTCATGTGCTCCTTTAAAAGAGCATTGTCACTTGTTTAAATGAATGAATTATTATTTCTCTGAAATATGGATGGTAACAGGGCAACTGTCCAAAACAAAGCAGCAAGACTACAACTTTTGCCAGAGTCAACAAATCGTAATTATATGTGACCCTGCAGGAGAGGGACAGGCCCTTTCTTATTATTCAGCTCCCAAGCACATGACAAACCAATGCTCAGTAGATGTCTGGCACTATAATTTGACTATAGGAATTTATAAGCAGCTATCGACATTTTTATTAGTCAAGACCCAGAGTGGATTTACATATGTACCATTACTGTTGGACAATGTGTGAAGGAGGCAAGCACGATGTAGCAGTGAGGTATAGATTTAGGATGAATTTCAGTCCTGTTTTATGACCTAACTTACCCACCGTGATTATCCAATGACCTCCAGAGTGAGCTTATTTCAAAAGCACAAAGCACTTTAAGTCATATACCCTATTAGATATCTCTCTCAAGGCTGATGTTACAATTACTCATCCTCCAGGTCAGGGTACGTAACAGCCTGAGAAAATTCCTAATCAAAGTGTCAGTTTCAACAAGATTTTTCAATAGATTTTCAACACTTGCCCAGATTCAAGTAATAGAACCAGGTGCACAAAGCTTGCTTTTCTCCAGAACTCAAAGGGAACTCACTTCAGATTGAATGAGGCTGCTTAATATGAAGAAAAAAAAAATACTGCAGGCAGGACAACAGTTCAGGTGAAAAGAAGAATAGTTAGGACCAAGGAACCTCTATTTTCACCAGGCTAGAGATGACCTGAAAGAGACAGCCTCCCAAGCAAGATGGTGGCCCCACTGGCACAATCATAAAGTGAATGAGGTTCGCGAGGGTTTGCACATGGCTTAGATGTTCCCAAAAGATTCTTGTGTTGGAGACCTAGTCTCCAACTAGGCAGTGTAAGAGGTGGCAGGTCCTTTAAGAGGTAGCTCTTGGTGAGAGGCACTGCACGCGGGATTAACACAGTTCTCATGGGATCTTAGGTAGTTTGCTCACAAAGCCTTGTTATAAAACAGCAAGACTGGACCCCTGCTCACTCTCTGGCTTCCTGTCTCATCATGTGATCCCTTTCATACATATTCTCGCTACGATGCCTTCTGCTGTGTGACCCAGCCAAAGGGGCCTTTCTCAGAGACAGGCAGATTTTGGCACCATATTCTTGAACCTCCAAAACCGGGAGCTTAATAAACTTCTTTTCTTTACAGAACATTCAAGCTCGGATAATTGATGATAACAACAGAAAACAGACTCACAGAACTCTCATGCCAGGTGTCACCTGGTGATCCAAAAACATACAGCTCCAAAAGGGGAATTTTGTGGAAATACCAGGGAAACAAATTTCCTTATGATTTTTTCATGACCAATAGGTGGTCAGGGAGGAGTCAATAGACCCTTTGGGAAAACAGAGCTGCAGAATGTGGACGCAGCCTAAGCCACAGGGCTGCCAACTCCTTCCCTGAGCAAAAGCTGCGAGGCGAAATAGCCCAGAACTTGTCAGGAAAACACAAGTGAGGCAAAGAGGGAATCAGGAATCTGCCCCACTTTTCTAGAGGAGGAGTAAATCTCCAAGACTTCAGAGGAACATCCTACAAGAACAGGACTGCAGCAGATGCTTGGGTTTCCGTGAACATGATCTCCTTTCCTAGGGTTCTGAGCTTTTGGACCGTCATCTCAGGTACCGTTCTTCTTTCCCCTTATGGCTGCATGCTGCCTTCAAACATCCACCACAGCCGCCCTGTGAAGCAAAAAGTCTTGACAGCAACACAGCTTTCACTGGGTCCACAGTGTCAACTTGGGTTTCCTTAGAAATTAAGATTATCTTTCTTTTTAAGATTTTTTTCCTGTCAATTACTCAGAAGGCTTTCGCAGATAAGCCTCATCTGTTCCAGCCTTTTGGGGTGATTCTGAGCTGCTATCATTTCTTGAATATAGCATCATATAGGAAGCAGACATTATGTGGAGAGCACAGCTATAGCTACTTCTCTAAAAATGGAATCAACACCTTATCTAAACTGACAACTTGAAAATGGACCCTTACATTGGGTACCTAGTTACATCTTGCCCCTAGTTCTTAATTGTTTCAGGAGTATAATCTGACTTGAGGGCACTGTAAAGGTGATCTGGTTCATCTTTTGAATTCCAGAATTAAAATACAGCATTTAAGTCATGAATACAATAAAAAAGATCTCTTCTGGAAAGTTTCATTTTTTTTCTCTTTATAATAACTTATATAAGCACACACTTTTTCTCTCATGAATCTCTTTCACACTTCATTTCAGTCCCCTTTTTGACCTTAGTTTTTAAAAACTCTAAAGCACTGCAACACTTTGGATATAACTCCTAATCCATGAAGGGAATTGGGAAAGGAACATAAGGACTGATATTTTAAACAAAGATATCTTTGTTAACACATTAGAGGTGATGAAACTCCTGGATACAATTAAGAACATCCAAAACAGCACACTAGGAAAATAGATTTTCATCCTTTGTGCTTCACATCTCCAGTCATGAATATTCTCCTGACAACAAGAGAGAGCTAGAATTCATGGTTTTCCAACTAAAAATTCCTTAGATCCCCTTGTTCTTTACGAAAAAAGTAAGCGGAGGTCCACTTCCAGTCTTGGTCAAATGAAAATTCAACCAGATTAGGAAAAACCTACCTAAATTCAAACTAAGAACGTAACTGTAACTACTCCAATGGAATTAGAAGTCTCCAGCTTGCAGAACTTCACGATAGTTATGTGAGGTGTGGAGATTCTGAGGCTCTCTCTTCCTCTGGGGTTTGCCGAATAAAAAGGACTCGATCGTCTTCTCATTGATTTGGCAAACTTAAAGAACTGCAGGGACACAGAGAGCACAATAGGCACCTACAATTTAGGGCTGACCAGAACACAGGTTCTTTCCTTATGAATTCACGTATTTGTCAAGGAGATGAAGCACAGCAACCTATACAAGATGCAGCTCCACTTTGCAGTGCCTTAAAGATTCAGCACCAAGCAAGAAGGAAGACACTGTGGACTGAATGCTCATGTTCCCCTTCCTCCAGCAAAATCTGCTCCCCAAACGGGTGGTGTCAGAAGGTGAGGCTTTGGAGAGGTGAGTAGGTTTCCATGGCAGAGGCCTCATGAATGGAGTAAACACACTTAGGAAGAGACACCTTGGCGAGCTCCCTGCCCCGCTCTGCCGAGTGAGAAAGCAGTAAGAACAGTGCCATCTAGGAGCCAGGAATCGGGCCCTCACCATTCACCAAATCTCCTGGTGCTCTGATCTCGGACTTCCCAGGCCCTGGAACTGTGAGAAATAAATGTTTGTTGTTTAATCTACCCTATCTTATGCCATTTTGTTATAGCAGCCTGAATGGACTAAGAAAGAAATTATAATTAAAAATAATATATACAGCATGGAGGCATCAAAAATGCATTTCCACAGGCATTAAAGAATAAAACAATTACTTTTGGTCTAAGGGCCACAGGGTATGAAAGGAGAGGACGCAGCTCTCAGCCCTGATCGCTCTTTATCACCTAGGGTAACATCAAGCATACCTAGAAACAGGGATTCTGGGAGATACATAACCACGACACACTAATCCAATGTCTTCCCCAGTAGGTAGACAAGTGGAAGGACTTTACAAAATGCATCTTGAAAATCACTTAACTATGCAAAAACCAATGAACTTGGCCCAAACTCACCTAGGAAATCCATCTCAGCACCACAATTGAGAAAACCATTTTAGAACATCGTTGTTTGGGACTCTTAGATGCCAACTATTTTAACAGTTGCCAAAGGCTGGGGAAACTTAACCTTTCCTACTTTCTTTAATATTTGTCTGTCCCTGACATATAACTGCTAGTAGGGTTGTCCTGGCAAGGTGGGAGCGCTTGACTGCTGGAGGGTAGCACTTGATTGATGGACTAGGTTGAGTATTCCTTTTATTTTTCTTCAGTTGGGGGATTGGCTCCAGCATGGTGGACAAGTACATTACCACCGACCTGCACCTCCAGCCCTTTTTAAAATTTCCAGGGTTTGAGACACAGTCTGATTAAGTAATCTAAGCTGGACTCAAACATGCTAACTTCCTGCCTTCACCTCCAAATGACTAGGGATTAAAGGGTTACTTAGTCAGCAGTTCTCAAACATCTGATCTTGAGATATTTTTTATACTCCTAGAAATTACTGAGTGCCTCAAGAGCTTTGGATGTGTGTGCTCATAGACTTCAATATTTACTGCATTTAAAAATTACAGTAAGTAAAATGTTCAAATTTTGTTTAGTTATTAAAAATAAAAATAAATATTATTATTACTAAATGCTAACAAAACAAATTTTAAGGAAGCATGGCTGTATTTTTAAAAAAATTAGCAAAACATCTAGCTTATCAACATGGTTGCAAGTCTCATGTCTGGCTTAATAAAAGACAGCTGAATTCTCAAACCTGCTTTTCATTCAATCTTTTGCCAGCGTTGTGGCAAATGTGATTGAAAAGAGAATGAATCAGTGATTGTGGACCTATCGTACAGTTTGTGGAAAGTTCCAGGGGACACATATGATAAGGTGATTTTCCTAAAAAGGCAAATTATCAGCATTATTGTGAAATATTTTGGAGAAAACAATTTTAACTATGGAGACCCACTGACACCCTGGACCTCTGCACCCACTTTAAGAACTGCCAACCCACACTCACTTCCTAGCTCCTTCCTGTTCGTCTGCTTCCATGCTGGCTCCCTGACCCCCCCTTCTCCTCTCCAAAGAAAGAGGGTCCCATTATAGGGGCAAGTCACACTGTATCATCTCTCACTGTTCAGCCTGCTTTGATGCTAGACTAAAACTTGTAATTTTTTTCCTTGAGTTTTCAGAGACCCTCGCTGGCCATTGCCATGCTTTCCCATCCCTCTGCTCTTCTCCTGCTTCTCACTGCTCCGGTCTGGGTCAGTTCCTTTCAAGGCACCCAGCACCCTCTCATGGCAAACTCTGAGCCAGTTGCCCTCTCTGCTTTAATGTTTTCCATCTCACTTGCTGGGCATGTCTCACCCTTCAGAGCTCAGCTTAAGTGATTCTTCCTCAGATAGGAATTTGCTGAGCAACTACTAGTGAGAAATTTTCATTTTACAAATCAGCAACTGAGGCTCAAAGAGTTTAAGAAACCTGCCTAGTGCTCTTATGAGCTCTGTACCCAAAATTCAAATTCCAGTCCATGTACTCCAAAGTCCACATCCTTAATGGTCCTGCTGTAGTGTTACTTGCGAAGTAACTTGGGCAGGGGGGGGGGGCGGGGGAAGCTAATAAGTAACTCTATAGAATTTGCCTGAATTGGTGACAACTTCTTTACTTTTGAAAACATCTCAAGGAAAAAAAAAATCTGAAGCAATTGTTTATGTTCAGAGTCAAGAACAGCAGCCTCTCTGGGTCCAAGGCTCCCAGCGGATCCTTAGGTGCCTCCAAGTGGCACCTCCTGAGATCCCCAAAGCTCCCAGCGTGCAGGGAAGGATATCCCAGCCCAGAGGCCAGGCCTGGTACATAGCATCACCATGAGGGCTTCTGCAGTACTGATGTGAAGGTGTTCACAGCTTTTCCACTCCCTTCCTTCACTGGGGTTTCCAGCTCACACATAGGCAAAGACATCACACAGCCATTTTCTACATATCTTGATTTCTTCAGGGCATCCCTTCCAAAAATAGCTTTCTACCTTCAAAATTAAACTGAGCTCTTCAGATTTAGAGCCTATTAGTTAAACGTGCTGGAAGATAAAGACCAGTAATCTCTACAGTATGAGAACTGGGAGTCAGGTGACAGCTTAGTCACTTTCTGATTAAATGAACCTAAACAAGTCTCTCTGGTACTCGGAAGGTTGTTTTTCTGCGTTCTAAGATGAGGCTAACTACCTCAGAGGATTACTATAAAGGAAAAAACAGCATAAGTTGTGAAGAAATGCAATAAATCCCAGAGACACCTAGTCAAGTAAGTTTGGTTGTTTTGTTTTGTTTTTTGGTACCAGGAATCAAACTCAGGACCTTGTGCTTGCCAGGTAGGTGCTGTGCCTCTGAGCCGTATCCCCAGCACTAACTGTTGTTTTTGTATCTAGTTTACTGATAGACATTTTGTATCTAAGGCTCCACCTCTTACAGATGCTTAGAGACAGCCTTGGAACTGGGGCCTTTTAAACATGGTACGACTTTCTCCAGACAAGAAAAGCTCAGTAAATCCAGGACTAAGGGAATTGGGGCAAGCCATTAGATCAAATCCAAAATGTGGTTCATTACATGTGCCCCATTTGTCTGAGAAGGCTGTTTTGGAAAGCTCTCATGAAGTAAATAATAATTCTACAAGTAAAAGTCAATAGCAAACATACATCATGAATCAAGCATTTAAGGAACAGATGAGGAAAACATAAACCATGAATTTCCCAAACCCATATCCATGGGAAACAGCTCTCGCGGAGTGTAAGAGCAGGGTGGTGCTGCACCAATATATCTGTCACTTTTGTAAAACACAGCTCTCAGAGACAAAACTTTTATTTCTGCAGATTTTCCAAAAATATTCCTACTTATTTTTCCAATACAAGCACTGCTTCATTTCCTGCAAATTGTGTTTTTCTAATTCTGTTCAAGAATATCAACTTCAATGAAACTTTAATGACTTAATCCCGAGTTATGACTTGATGAGATCTCTGTGGGATGAAAGAATCAGGAGATCACAGTGCCTGCTATTTTAAAGTGTTCTCACAATGGAAACGTAATTTACTGATGAAAGTATGCTGAGGCGGAGAAAACAGGATTAAAAAACACACAAGGAATCAGTTTAAACCCTAGGGTGGGTTTCTGAACAGAAAAGCTTCTTGTTTGTTTTTTTAAGATATCAAGACGAGTTTCATTTAATTAAGTTGATTTTTGTATTTCAGACATGAGTCATACATTTAAAAAAATACAAAGTACTTGCTGTAAATATAAAATAGTACCTGTCATATGAATTTATTCTTCATCTAGATATTGACCAAAGTATTTTAATTTATAAAAATCCGCTTTATGTTCCCTAGATCACATGATTTAGCATTCTTTCACCTTTGCTGTCATCTTTCTTCTTAAAGGTTTTATTTTCTATGGTGTTTTCTTCTTTCATATGAAAGAATATGATTGAGAGTAAAATGCTGAATGAATGTACTATGAAATACTCTACACCTACCAAAACAAGTCAGTAAAATTCTGAAATATCATAAATAACACAACTGTATAAGAAGAAATAAAGATATAGAAAAATAAGGCAATGAAAATAAGATGTGGTCAAATTATAACCATTTCTTTGATTTAATTGCATACATTATTGTATGACATCGTTTTTTAAAGAAAAGGAGATATAAAACCAAATGCTTAAATTATAGAAAGCATCTGATGGTTTTTGGTGAGGAATTATTTTTCCTCATTGATTCTGCTTGACATTTTGGCTTAAGGGAAGGAAGTAAGTTGCACTGAAAAAATAATAAAAACACTCAAATCAGTTAAAATAGATGGATTTAAACTCATCGAGTTATTCTGCACTTTCTAAAGAGGCTCTTGTTTGAGAAATGAGAGTGACACGGGATGACCTCCAAGGATCGCGGCCAGACATTCAAAGATTCGATAAACACTTGCCCTTCTTCATTGCAAATGCTCCCCATTACCTGATGTAACTTCTGAGTCAAAACATAAATCATTTTGGAATCAATTATTCCTGCACATCTTTCTCTTCAAAATAAAGCAAATTCTGGCACTGAATAACCTGTGTAATTCATATGGATGTACTAGAAACCTACGTACAGCAAATTACATGACATCTACATTGAATCTAAACATTCTAGCCAGTCTGGCTCATGCAGGTATTTCATACCTAAAGAATGACTCAAACAATGACCATATGAACATGCCTTTCTTTATTAGAAAGTGCACAGGCAGGCATGTTCTAAAGGCTTTGCCATGGTCCAATGACCTCAGCCAACTTGCCAGTTCAGAGTCTCCACCATTTCTTTTCCAAAAAGCTGCAGCCCACGCAGTGCCCAAGGGGCTCACTAGCCTTGGCCACCTATACCACTTCATTAGAGCATGTTAGCTATAGGTGGTTGTTAAAGAACTCTTGCCTTTCTTAGCCTGCGCCTTTCTTCTCCACCTTACTTTCTGCATTCTATGCTCTGTTCAATTACAAGATAATATTGATAGTGATAATATTAGTGTCAAACCCTGATGGTGGGAGAAAAAAAACCCACGCAATTATTTCCATCATTTGAGAGAGGACGCCCACCTCTTCCTCAAACTACTTTTCTTTCTGTACTCTGTTGTAGAGAGGACAGGCAAATCACCGTCATCTCCATCATCACCTTCGCATCACCACCTTCTGCATCAACTGCATGCTGTTCTGGTTTCCATTTTGCCACAGTCTAGCTGTGTAACTTCACATAAACCACACACTGACTAGGTCTCTAGCATTTCTCACCTAGAAACTGTGGCACAATCAAAGACTGCATCATCACAGTGTGCTCCGGGAATGGCATCTACAACATCGGACGCACTCTTTAGCTCTGCACCTGAGTGGTGTGAGGTCCTGCCTGCCAGGTCCCACATTTTCATTTGGCATATCTATGCTAATGGTAGGATGCTCACTGTGTTAATAAGTTTCAGAACTATGCATATCAGAACTTAAAAAGAGTTAAGAAGCTGAGAGACAGTGTGTCGACCCTGAAATCAGAAACACAACCACAGCATTTCCCATGAAATACTGCAGTTAGCCCCACTGCCCCAGCCTCTCTCTCCTAGAAAGTCTGAACGGTGGAAGGTGTATCTCAATAACAGAAATTTGAGTGCAGATACTTTATCAAAGCAATATCTTCCACCTCACCAGTTTAGCATTTGTGACTCAATGTGTGGTTCACAAAGAGATGGGTTAGAAAGCCTAGTGGTTCGGGGAGTAACTCAAATATTAAGTGACTATAACACCTAAATGCTTATAAACTGGATTAGTTCACATAATTTTTCTTTTTTCTCATGAGCAACTTCTCATCCACTAAAGAATCCTCTGTGAAATTGAGATGTAGAAGGTGCTATCTCTCTATAAATAGGCTCATCTCATGCTGTAGGAATCATGGTTGGTGACAGAAAATCAACAGATTAATTATTTGCCTTTGTTAGCAATAATAGCGCACTATTATCTTCTCAAAAAGCTTTTCTGCACTCCACACTTTCATTTTTCTATTCTGTGCTTTAGAACAAATCCCAGACCATGGTGTGCAAATACATTCAGGTTGTCCTTGCACTGGAAATGGCTCAACAGTTCCTGCCATGTCTGCCAAATTGTTACTGTGACACCTTAGCTAAAGGAAGCCACCAGTCAGCATCCTCTTTGCCACAATGAACACTAAGTAGAGAGACAGAGAGAGTGGGAGAGAGAGAAAAAGATTAAGCATGTAGTAAAATAATCAACTTAGAAATTCCCTATTTTCTAATGATACTAAAGAAATGGCCACAGGATGTAACACACATTCTTTTCCATAAAAAATTAAGCCATCTGCAAAGCAACTTTAACAAAGATCAAGTGAGTTCAACTTGTCCTCTCACAAATATAATCCACCTATACTTATTACCTTGTTTTTAGCTGAGGAGGCTCAGTAGGATCAACTCATAAATATCACATAATTATCCCAACTACATGCAGCGATGTACTTCTGGGACTGAGATGCGAGAGTCACATTACACTCAGAGCTTTTGAGTGTCATGTAGACCACGCAAGCCCTAAGAGAAGGTTCCCAAATGATCCTTACATAACAAAACAAGAGATTTAATTTTCTCCTAACATGCACTATTTAATATGCAGGGATGACTTTAGCTTTTGCATAAATCTTCATTTTTATAAAACGTACAGGCCACATTAATTGGACACAAACTAACAGAAACTTTAGTAGCTCCTGCCTTGGGATCATAATTATTTTTGTTTACTCCTGAAATTTGCTTCTGTGTTGCCACCACAGGATAATGAAATGAGCCCCGCTGATGTCACATGTGACTATGGTCGTGAAAGCCCAGTGGGAAATAAAACAAGGTAACTTCTTTACAAAGCCTAACTGCAAATTTCTTACCTAACTCTGAGCCCCTCTTGAAGTTAGCCTCTGTGCTCCATTCCTGAAACCCAAGAGAACCCCAGAGCAAAGGTTGCGAAGGGGCTGACCTAAGCTAGATGACTGACCATACACCACTCTCCCTTTGCAGGCAGTGTTTCCTTTCAGTTGTCCACAGGAAGGTAGAATACTTGCATATTGCAATTCACTCTACAGCTGTATCTGGAGGATCATTTATAAGTACAAATCTTAGCACTCTGTTTTCATTCTCTCAGGATGGGACACTGGCCTGGCTGGGGTGGAGATCATCACACTGAAACTCAAGACATCCCCATCCATTAAGTGTTCTTTTTTTAAATAAAGATGCATCAAGGATCAGTCATTGATGTGCAAGGCTGCCAAAGAGATGCTGCTTCAGAAAGGCTATGCCATGAAAACCTCCAAGAAGCCTCAAGTTATCTTTACAACTGTGGCTGCTCTCTTGTTCGCTTAGGGTCTCACAAGTGTGAGTGCGCAGATGACTGTAAAGGGATGGAAAAGTTTATCAGCAGAGCCCTTGGAAACCATGAAAGGATGTGAAAGAAAAGAGGAAAAGAATGTATAAGGGGAAATGGGAGGGTGTGTGAGAAATGGAGGGGTTAAGAAAATAATTGGGTTCTTCAAACACCAATATCATGTGTTGCTGGAGGAAGCTAAAAAATGTGAATAAAGGAGAGTAAGTTCGTTTGATGTCTACCCACGTCTGTCATGAGTTGTTACGAGAAATCTGGGAAGGAGCTTTTCCTTTGCAGGTCCTCAATGGGCAGCATAAGTACCCTATGGATGGAGAGATGGGATGGACAGACAGACAGATGGGAGAGAAGAGTGAAAGAATGAATGAACAAATAAATAAGGCGGCTACTGACCTCGAGGGAATCTACAGTCTACTTGAAACTGGGTGCACTCACACATGTGATGCTCGTCCTAGTAAAACTGTACACTGATGGAAGCAGAAAGTATTTTCCTGAATATGGGACAAGAAGCTATTAACTAACAGGGTGGTTGAGAGAGATGCGTGGAAAGGAGGGACCAGGATGGAAGAAACAATTCCGGTTCCCTTCCATGAACTGGCGACCCAGGTGCTTTAAGGAAGGGAAGAATGGGTGTCCGCCTCTGGGGAGCCCACTCTCCGGGCTTCTACTGACCTGGTCTCCGCCTCACCGGCCTCTTGCGGCCGCTGCAGAAGCGTACTTTGCTGAACACCCCGAGAACGTGCCTCTCGCACAGGGAACGCCCGTCTTTGCTGGGGCTGGAGCGGCGCTTGGAGGCCGACACCCGGTCGCTGTTGGACTCCCTTGCCTGCCGCTTCTGCCGGATCAAGGAGCTGGCTATTGCTGCAGCCATCGCTACTCAGCTCGGGCCCCAGGCCCCAGTCTCCACTGCGCCCTCGGGATTGCGCTCCCCCGGGGCGAGGGCAGGACCTTGGCGGCCGGGAGGGCAGAGATAGACGCGGGGCGGCAGTGCTAATAATGCCCGAGGTGGCTGCAATACGGAAAACCTGGAGCCCACAAGGTTAGTCAGAGCCTGGGCAGTGGCAACAAAACGTGTGAAAATCCAGATGTAAACTTGCCCAACTGCTGGCGGCGGGGGCGGGGCGGTCCCAGGCCTTCCTGCGAAGTACACGTTTGCACCTCAAACTTGCAGCCCAGGGCGATCCAAGTCGGGGGTCAGTGGGAAGTTTGGTCACAATGCGTTCGGGGTTCCAAGTGAAAGAATGTCCAAAATAACAAGCCGTGCCCCTGGTGGAGAGGCGCAAGCGTTGCCAAGTGTCCAAAGTATAGCTACACATCCATACATAGAAAACCCGTTTACAAAGCAGAGTCTGTTGACCGAGGCAAGTAGCTGTGCCCCCGGTAGAAAATACTAAAAAGTGAATAAAACGTTCCTTTAGAAAACGAAAACACCAACCGCAAGAGAGAGAAGGAGAGGAAGGCAGCAATTTAACTCCCTGTGGCCCGCGGTTCTGGAGATTAGGAGGTCCGTCCCGGCTGGGGCTGGGTTAGGTCTACGGAATGCATCGCGCCGGCTGCGGCTCCCCAGTGCCCGGCCGCCCGAGTTCTGGAATCCGAGAGGCGCGAAGTGGGAGCCGCTCGCAGAGTCCGGGCAGGGGCGCCGGGCGCAGGGCGCAGGCAGCTGTTTCCAGCTGCGGTGAGCGGACTCTCCTCCAGCAGCCCTGCAAAGAGAGCGGGAGGCGAAGGGGGGGGAGGGCAGGCGGGGGGGGGAGGGAGGGAGATCCTCGAGGGCCAAGCACCCTCGGGAGAAACCCGCGAGAGGCGGCGCGCGGGGTCCCGGGCGCGGGCGCTCTTTCTCTTTCCGCTTGCCTTCCGACACGAGACGGGCACAGTTGGTGATTATTTAGGGAACCCTAAATCTGGAATGACTCAGTAGTTTAAATAAGCCCCCTCTCCAAAGGCAGCGATGCCTGCCGAAGGTGTCCTCTCCGGCTCGGCGCCCACACGCCCTTACCCGGAGCTCCCCGCCATGGTCCGCCCAGGGCCGCCGCGCCGCCGCGCCGGTCTCCGCACAGGCTCGGGAGGGAGGGAAGGAAGCAGGGGCGCCCCGGCGGGCTGGGGATCAGGTCATCGCCGCGCCGCGGGGTTCGCGCGCCCCGGCAGGGCAGTCGGCAGCTCACGGGCAGCAGGTCAGATGGGGATCACCCGCCGGACGCGAGGCGGATCACTGGGTCCCGCGCCGCCCATCCCGGCCGAGGGAGGAAGTGACCGGCGCGCTGCGAACCCCCGCGCGTCCGCTCGGGTGGGGCTGGGGGAGGCTGAGGGCCACGCAGCCTCGCGGCGGCGGCGGCTCCGGCTCGGAGCTGCCCACCATGGTCTGGCGCCCGGGGCGCAGGCCACTTCCCTAGGCCGCCCCGGCCGACGGTGTGGGGTGGCCGCGCCCGCGGTCCGGGCCCTGGGGGCCCACGGCGAGGAAGAGGCAGGTGCGGGCGGCCAAGAACTCGCCCAACTTGCTGCTGCTGCGCGGGTGGCCTCTCGGAGCCGCGAGCTCACGGGGCGCCCCCGGTCGCCGCCTCCCCGGGCCCGGAAGGGGGCGCTCAGTGCAGAGTCCCATTCATGGGCTGAGGCTCAGCGCGCCGCCGCCGGCTCCTGGGGCCGGAGCGCCAGCTGGCTCCGCAGGAAACTCCAGGCGGACGTGACAACCTCCCGGGCGGCGGATGGGACGGGGACTGCGACCGCGGAGTTCCTCCGGCGCCGCGCGAGCCCGAGTGCGCCCAGGTGGGGACAGGGTGGGGGGCCGCGCTCCCGGAGCGCAGGGAGGCGCAGGGCGCGGGTCCTGCTCCGTTTCCTCGCGCCCAGAGCGCCCAGGGCTCGCAGCCTCCCTTCTCCTTCCTCCCTCCCCTCACCCCTCTCTGTCTTCTGTCTCTCCCCTTTTCTCCTCTCTACGCAATCCTACGTGATTGAGGTTTGGATGAGAGATTCTCAGAGGCAGGGCGAGGGAACTGCAGCTCGGGTCTGCTCCGTCCTGTCCCTCCCCCAAGAGAAAACACATCCCCTGGCAGGTGAAGCAGACCCTGGACGCGGAGAAGGGGTCGGGGTAGCAGAGCTGAAAAGGGTCATTCTCTCTCTCTCTCTCTCTCTCTCTCTCTCTCTCAGGTCGCATTCTCTATCTAGGAAGAAAGGAAGTAGACATGAGAAAGTAGCAGGGGCCTCATGTTGCGCCCTACCTTCAGCTCATTTTTGGAGCAACGGAGATTGCATCTGCCTGCTTAGAGCTCAAATTTCACGGTTCCGGATGGCTACAAACCTGGGCTTAGTCCCTAAAAAAAAGGGACCTGGGTGATCAGGCTGCAGCAAAGTGGGGGAAGGGTGTGACATGGGCAAAGGTAGTCAACAACAGCCTTCTGAGTGCTGGCAGGTCTAGGAAACGCTTGTGAAGACAGGTGATGTTAGATCAACGTAGGAGTCTTCCAAGCTAAAAGGCTGCGTGAGGGATTTTGGAAACCAGAAAGGAGCAATCACCTTTCATTCCTGCTAAGGCCTGGGGCCTTAGCTCTTCAATTGTCTCTCAGTATTCCCCGTCTCTCTTCTTCCCTGACACTTCTGGAAGCCTCACGGGTGGGCCAGAGAATGAAATGGATGATTTGCAAGCAGAGACAGACACACCCTCGTTCAGGACAAGGAAGATGGGAATCCGGAGGCTACTGGAACGGATAGGGGACCCAGAGACCCTCAGGAGCGCTCCAGGTGTGTGGGCCTAGCTCACGTTCATCTGGGCAATGAGAAGGGTGATCTCTGGGAGTATTCAGAATAAACCTAACCACCAGCCCAACAGTGCCTTGGACTTGGGGGCTTGGACCTTCAAGCTGCTGGGGAACAACACAGGGCGGGCAGGTGAGGGTCAGTGAGCCAGAGAGCTGGTGGGAGGAGGAAGAAACAGACCAGTCACCCTGAAGAAAGGGAATCCCGAGTGTTAAGGAGGAGTGCACCTCTGTAGCAGTTCAGTGCTGCTCAGTGAGGAGGATGCTACATTCCTGGAATTCGAACAATTCAGAAAACAGATGAAATGATCCTCACATAGCCCTCTGCTCTGGAAGGAAAAATGAGCACCCTGTCAAAACTTGCATCTGAACGGGGCAAGAATGATGGCTTAAAATCAACTGATAACACTATCACTTAGGGAAATGTTGACATTAATTTTCATTAATTTAATTCCACAATTGAAATTGTTTTTCCCCCCCTTTGGCTATCAATGATCTTGTCTCATTCTTGAGCAACGCAGCCACAGAGCATCCTGGCTGACTCTGGGGACTCCTTGTCCTTTGCAAGTCAACACCCCACCAGAAAAAGGTCAGCTAAGGGGACTATCCAGAAAAGTAAGCAAGAAGGGGGTGTATAATGAGGCCTTGAGGATATCGTTGCTGAGAGTCTCTTTTTTATCCTCAAAATCAGGATAACGACTCTCATCTACCTCACAGAACTAAATACGCACATGTAAGCATTTTGAAAACTGCAAAATGACAGATGAGTGAAAGGGATGATTACAGTGTTTATTATTTTTGAAAGAAAATGCAGGAAAATCACCTGAGATAGTTCTTTAAAGTGCAGATTTCAGCTGACCTCTCAGAATGTGAAGCACAAGTCTCTACAGCTGTGGCCTGGGAATCTGATTCTTAACAAGTCCTTAAGGTGTCAGAGTTCTGAGAGCTTAATATATGTGCGTCATGCAGATAATACTAGAAAGCAAGTCAAATCACACTCAAGAGCTGGCAGAGTTCCCCAAAAGTGCAGTCCTGTGCCCTAAAAAGTAAAATGGGAAAAGAGAATGTGTGTCCTCAAATCCTTTGTGTTGCTGACTTTTCTATAGGCTTGTGAGAGATTACGATGTTTTGATACAGAAGACAGCCAAGACAGAGGCGTAGGTTTGAAAGAACTGTACAGGTAAGAGTTGAAAAAGCAAATAACAGTTGCTCTTTGAAGCTCTTGTGTCTTTCTGGATATGACAAAATCAAATTGGGTGCTTAAAGAAAGAACAAAATATCCAGTGGCAGCTTTCAGAGATGGACACTGTATTACTGTCTTTGGATCTCTATTAAAGGAATAGAAGTTTGGGATCTCAGGAGACAAGATGTGACTTTTCCCTGGCCCTCCTACAGCTACTGTCACAGTACTTTTGACCGCTGCTGAGTGGCCCTTTAAACCATCTTCAGCATCACATGAGAAGAATAGGAAAGTACAGAGAAATCTGAGAAATTAGGTAGGACCTAAGTCCAGCGAGAAGAATAGATAAGCACAGAGAAATTTGAGAAATTAGGTAGGGCCTGAGTCCGTGACTGTTGAACTCCAAAGCAATACTTCATTTTTCTTGTTGTTTTTGTTAATTCACAGCTTTTCAACCCAGGCCAGTTAATCTCTTGAGCCTTTCTTCATGGTACATGGAATGTTTCTAGGAGCGTGGCATTTTGAAATCAGAAAAGAAGTTAAATCAAACTACTGATGACTGAAGTTAAATAACCAATAGTTTGTTTTTTAATTTTTTTAACCAGATAGTGTAAAGGGTGATATGTAAGCTATTATCCCCAGCCCTTTTTCTTTTTCTTTCTTTTTTTTTAAGAGATAAAAGATCTTACTGGTTACACACTGGGCTTGAATTTGAACTCCTCCTGCCTCAGCCTCCCAGTGTGAGATTACAAGCATGCACCACTTCACCTGGCTACTATGTTTTTTGAGCAACTGAAGAAGTTTCGTTTTAGCTTTGAAGCTACTATGTCTGAAACACTTCTAATTAACTTGGGGGAAGTTACCAGATATATATGAAATGGTTACTTATCGTTAACTTTGTGCTTATTACCTCCAGTCAAGCAAAACATGGACAGCCTTACTCCTCTTCATATTTTAAAAAGAAAAATAAGGAATATTTACCTTTTGCTTATTCATAATCCAGTTCTTCCAACTCCCAAATTTAACTGTCAGGATTATGTCTCATATCAACTTTAAACACTGTATTGAGCACATATTGCATCCTTGTCATTTACTGAGAACTCTATGCACCTTTACAGTCTTCTTATTCTCAACACACTTTTCACATTATTGACTTTTATCTTAACCACTCACTCCCTACCCTAGACCTTTCACAACTGCAAAGTAGTTAGTTACACAGTAACAACACCAGCAGGCTCTACCCAACCCAGCTTCCCTGACACTCAGACTCTGGAACAATAAAGTACAAGAATGAAAATGCTGTCACTGAGTTACTCCTTTAAATCAAGTCCCGGAGGATATGAAATGCAAACTCCTCAGAATGGGAAATGATACCTTCTGATTCACACACTTCACCACTCACTCCTAGACATAATATACTTAACGAAGGCTAAAAATCTACTTGACATAAATGATTAACCTTGACTTTGACATGGCAAACTGAATTTTCATTAGTGGAACATTGTCAGTGTCCTTGTCTGTTGGGAATACAAAGAGGACTCGTTCTGAGTATATGTCATCCTGCTGGAGATCAGGCCCCTGACTCAAAGCCTGGGGATGGTGAGTTCACTGGGGCTCTGTCGGCATAAGCTTCTGAGATGGAGAAAGAACTTTGCTCCGTGAATTTTATCTTGTACCTATCTGCACTCCTCTTTGCTCTTCTCTGCCAGATCATTAGTTAGAACAGGACAGCAAATGCCAGACAAACAGCCACTTTCTAATAATTGGTGAATTCCTTTCTACAGTAAATGCATTTAGGGTACTTTGTTCAACAATTCAGCAGTTGAATTATTGTCTGCTATATGTCTGGTTTGGGTTGCCTCTTACAATAGGAAAGGGGATAGATTTCATTCCTTTTTATGACACAGATGAAAGATAGTTATTTTCATTTTCCAAAAGGAGAAATTTGCAAAGCTTTGGAGACTGTTTGGAAATGCAATATATAGCTGATGTGCCCAGTGTTAAGTGTCCTGCATCATTCTAAGTGCATTACAATTTCTAACCTATTAATTCCTTACTACAACCCTATGCAACAGCTTCTGTCATGTCTCCATTTTATAAATGAAGAAACCAGGGTACAAAGAGATTGAGTTGCTTAACCTAGGGCACCCAGTTGAGAATTGGGAGAGTACAGATCTAAACCCACGCAATTTATTTTCAGAACTCCCTTTCCATCTTCTATGTTCTACTGTATGTCAATAACTACAATACCATGAGTGTGCACAATCATGTAAGAAATTCATAAAATAAGAATGTAGCTACTATTTATGTTTATGGTGTCCTCTGCTGTTTAAAACTAACCTTTACATATATTATCTCACGAGGACTCACAGATTTGTCATTAAAGTTAAGGAGATAATAATACACAATTGTACAAACTGAGACTTAGTGGCATGATCTCCCCAAATCACACAATGAATAAAATTCTGTAAGTTAAATTCAGGTCTTCTGATCTCAGTGTCTCTGCTGCTCTAAGTTCAGATAGAGAGGAAAAAACACAAAACCCAAATGCCAGATGTCCTTTTGTTCAGTAACCTGCGGCAAGGTTATAAGAATGACCTTGAAGGGGTCATTCTGTGATGGAGAGGAGAGTAAAAATGTCCTAAATTCTCTTTTGCTGAAGCTTTTCCCTCCTCCTGGATCAGAGAGCTAAGGGATGGTTTTCTCACTCTCATTTATAAGAGGGTCTCTCTGTAATTCTATTTCAGCTTTGTAAAACATGGGTAAGAAAGCTAAATCAAATCAGAAAATAGGGAAACTTAAAAGCAGATGACTTTAGATTTTATTTCCATTCCTAAAGCAAATGTGTGCTGGTTTGGCATTTGGGATGACTGACACTTGACTATTTTCCTTCCCAGCTCAATTGAGGGTGTTAGAAAACCTGGCACAACAACCACCTAACATCTTGCCTTCCTGCAATCCCCACTCTTACTAACCCGGTGACAACCTTTCCCTCTAGAAGAGAAATGTGACTAGAAGATCCTCACTAGAACCTAAACCTCATAAGAACAAGGACAATGTCCATGTTGTTTATTTTCATATTCCCAATGCTTAAAATAGTGTCTAGGACACAGCAGATAACAAACACAGGAATAAGTGAATAACATCAGTGGAGTAACGTGTAGCTCAGTGGTGGAGATCCACACATCTGAAATCCTGGGTTCAACCTCCTCCCCCCTCACCCCCTCAAAAAAGAAAAAGTAAACCTCACACATCATTCCCCTATCTTTCTCAGCCAAATACACGCATAAGTCATCCCATGGAGTATTTGCTGTTTGTATCAGGAAGCAAATTCAGTTAATTCAAGAGTAGACACCACATTTCCCAGTGGATTTGGGGGTGGTTTTGTTCTTGTTTTTTCTTTATCAACACCCCATAAAATTCTCTGTGTAAATTAAATCAACTAAATAAAAGCATCTTTTATTAAATAAAAGCAGCAATGGTGAACCTTTTAGAGCTTTCAGTGTTAACAAACCACCTGCTCTGGCATGCATGACGTAGGTTCACCCCCACTGTTCTGCAGTGTATCTAGCCACACTTCTGCTCCACCCAACACAAATCCCATTTCTAAGCCTGTATGTTAGTTTTCATATCATTCTTTTCCCTTTCCCTTTCCTTTCCCCTTTTCTCTCTGTCTCTGTCTCTGTCTCTCTCTCCCCTTCTTGCCTTGTTTTTCTTTCTTAAACAAACACACCTAATACACACAGGCAAATACACCCACACACACAGGAGAAAAAGAATATACTAATAAGGCACAAAGACACAGGCATCAGAAAAAGCAAGTAACCAATTTTTTGAAGCTCAAAATATGACTAAAATCCCCTTAAAATGGTGTGATGATCCTCACATTCATGCTGCTACCAATCTTTACGGAGCTGGACTCTCCATGGGCCATTCCTAGTTGCTCTCTTTTCTGATTTGAGATTTCAAATTTTCAGGGAATGGATCTTGTTGAAATAGCAATCTCATACCCTGTCTGGCTCTCATATGCTGCCTGATACTCAAAATGTACCATTAATATCATAATAAATTCATGTTTTTGTACTCTTCATGTGCATAGCACTGCACACTATAAAACCAATTGGTGAGCTGCAACTGACCCATTGCTTACCATATCTGATACCGAATAAGATTTCATTGTAAATAACTGAAATATTTAAGCTGGCTAGGAAACTATGTCAGAGGACCTAATGACCATTTGGGCAAAATAAACAAGCAGGTCATTTCGGCCCTACTTTTTAAAATTCTTTGAAACCAAAGTTATAGTAAAAAGAATATGCAATTTAAATAATTTATCCTTGAATAAAGCAATTTACCTTACCAGAGACTAAGTTTATTCACCTGTAAATCACCAAGTAAACAAGTTGGATCCAGATTGGTAAAATAATATGTGTAAAACATAGTACTGGTTTTTGAATGTAGGAATAGTGTGAATAAGGAAATGAACAAATGTGTAAGCAGAAGAGTGAATAGAGTTGGATGGACAGAGTACAAATTCTAGAGTTCTAAATTAGCCTTGTTAGGTTAATAATGTAACCTTGTTAAGCAAAATAATGTAAATTAAACTGAAGGTTAAAGACATTTGAAAAGCTTCCTCTTAGAATAGTGGAGAGGCAAAAAAGAAAATGTTCAGTAAATCTAGGGTAGTAAATGGCAGCATTTAGTAAAATCTTTGTCATAAAACTACATTTCTCTGTACCTTTATTTGCAGGATAATCCAGGTAAACAGCACAAGAAGGGGGAACATTGGTTGAAATGGCCGTGTGTTTGGGAAATTCAAAGGCTTTTAGGCAAGACAGATAGATAAGAAGATGCATTTCAATGGTTAGATTTTCAGGAAGTAGGAATAAGGTCATGACATTAAGGACATTTATTTAATCAATATTTGTAGCAAGAAGGAACAGTAGTCTTCCTATGTTTTCAACACGATATTAGTATCTTAACTTGCGGTGTTAGTTGGAAGGGATTTTACTAGGTATAAACACTGTGATCAGCTAGAGAAGACGAAAGACCCCTCTAGAAGTAAGCCGGAGGGTTGTCTCCTGGTTGCTTGAGTATGTTAAGACATGGCAGTGAAGGAAAAGCACGATCCTTTCTCTTCATTTTGGCAGTTCTCCCTCTGATCCCTGAAGAGGGTCAAGACAAGGAAAGAGCCACAGCTGGTCTTTAAAAGGTAAGTAACAAGAATCATTTATTATTTTCTAAGGACAAAAATTAAGGAAAGAAAATTGTCTTCAAGATAAGTGGAATTTGTTACAAAAAGAAAAGCAACAGAAGCCATCTGAGTGTGATCTCTATATGGGATCAGACATGGAATTGGGGAGCCTTGACTTACAATTTTTTTCCTGTAATAAATTTTGTATAGTACAGTACAGTACAATGTGGTATAGTATACACATCAGATAGCATAGTATTTTGAATATAATACATACTCTATAAATGTACGCTGAATTAATTTTGATTTAAAAAGTACATGTTCAGAACAAGTAAAAATAATCTTAAGTTTCACTTTAAACAAAACCTTAGGTGTCCTTTTATGAATACATCCTTTATTAATACCTTCTCGCTCTGATAGCATCCTTTAAGCAGTAGCTATAATACAAATAAAAGATGCAAATGTCTGATAAATGTGATAGAGAGAAAAGTCTTCTCCCCGGAAGGGGTTTTCCTTACTCCCTTTATACACCTAGCTCAGATGCAGAACTCCCGCTTTCTGAGGTGTTATTCTGATAAACACTAGTGTAAATCCACATGATAGGAAAATGAAAATGTGGCACATGCCTGTAATCGCAGCACTGAAGAGGCTGAGGCAGAAGAACTGCCACAAATTCAAGGCCAGCCTGGACTATGCAGTGAGGTCAAGACCAGCCTGGACTATATAGTATGACCCTGTCTTAAAGCCCTTTAAAAATTTTTTTCAGAAATCAGATAAAAAAAGGGCCTGAACCTAACAAACTATATTTGAAACTCAAGGAAGATGGTGTGTCATCCTTTCTGCTTCTTGGATTTTTAGAGACTTGTCTATTTTATGGTTGTTCTGATTGTCAAGGGAACAGATTTCCCACCAAATAGAATCAGGCCGGAAAGTATGCCGTAAAAAAACCTCATAGAAACTTTTAAGAAGCTGGTCCAGATCTCTAAACTTCAAAGAAGAAAATGTACCAAGTTATCTAGATCAGTGGTCCCAGCATTTTTTGGCATCTGGGATTATTTCATGGAAGAAAGTCTTTGGGTGGAGGGATAAGTCTTTATTGGTATATGTTTATAATACTAATTACATTCCCCAACACTAGCATCACAACCTCAACTCCACCACAGATCATCAGATATTGTATTTCCTAAGAAGCATACAAATTTCATGTGTAGTTCACAGTAGAGTTCATGCTGCTATGAGAATCTACTGTTACTACCAATCTGACAGCAGGTGGAGCGCAGGTCATAGTATAAGAACTATGTGGAGTTGATGTAAATGCAGATGAAGCTACACTCCCTAATCTGCTACTCACTTCCTGATCTGTGATCTGGTTCCTAAGGGGCCACCAACATTATGGACCCATCCTGCATGGGTTAAGGACCACCAAGTTACAAACTACTCTCTGTGTAGTAATTTCCTTTGTTGCCTACTGGTTTTCAGTAAAGACTTATATCATAATTTCTACCCAGTCTTTGGCTGCCTATCATTAATGGAAAAGTTATATATTGATACTTACGACAGGAACTGTATAATCTCTAGCTTCATGGAAATAGAAAAAATCAGTGCATTTTACTAAGATGTAGCTCCAGGATGATATTCCTCACTGAGATATTTTTCTGCACTACAGAACATGAGGGATTAATAGTCTGATTTCAGACAAAGAAATCACTGGGTTTTCTTTATGAGTCCTTATATAAATTCAGCCTGATCTTATTCCTGTCACTTTGAACCATACAAAACTGTAAAAATAAATAAATAGATAGATAGATAGATAGATAGATAGATAAAAACTCTGTGTTCCTGATATACACTACAAGAGTTAGAGGGAAAAGAAGGTTAAAAGAGGAAATAGAAAAGAAACTAAGACTTATTAGGTACCTCCCTGCACCAGGTACCTCACTGGGCTCTGAACCAGTTGTTTTTATCTAACCCTGGCAAGAACTCCATTCAGTAAACATTGTTTCCCAGATGTCATACTGAGAAAACCGAAGGTCACAAAGCTTAATTAATTGTCTAACCTACTGGTTAAGTTCAGATTTAAAATCTAGTTTAGCTCATTTCAAAATCCAAAGCTCAATTCAAGTCTCCTTTTTAGAGGAAGAATCCACAAAATGAAGTTATAGGGGGCCTATTTATATTATCAGAGTGTTGAAAAGAAGTTAAAGACATTCAAAATCTATGTCAGAGGCATCCTGCTCTGTGTTCCTCCAAGATCATGGCCATGTCTAAAACAGTCTTTTCTAATAAATAGAGCCAGGGAAGGAGACACTGAGGAAAGTGTTTACCTTCAAGGGTCTGAAGAGTTCTTATTGAAAAAAGAAACATATTCCGTGTGGCCACAGGTAAACATGGATCCAGTGAGGCAGTTTCATATAAGAAGAGCAGACCGCACTTAGGATAATGGGCTTCACAAAATGTGGTAGAGAGTTACCCGCTAGAAACCTTCATGTCAAGCTCAAGCATCATGCCATGAGAGAAGGGTTCCAAGTGGTGAGATGCGTATTTCATAAAATGATGTTTGTCGACATCGCTGAGCGCAGGGAATGAGAATTAAATCACCATATGTTGCATTCAAGGCAATTCTTGGGAAAAATCTTCTCTGTAAAGAAAGTAAAAGGTGGAAATAGATAAGGATGGATGAACGTTGAAACTGATTGCTGAGGCAGAGATGACAATAGAATGGAGAACCCGAGACAGTCAAGGGAATCTACCAACCCTGGGAAGGTGGCACAGGGCTCCACATTTCGTTTTAAATGTGGTACCCAATGTGTTGTGATATCAGAAAAACTAAAGGTGCTTCTCGTGAACAACTGGGGATAGTGTTCCGCTGTGTTGTGGCACTGGGGAATAAGGACAAGAAAACATATGAACCTGTTACACTGTAAATAAGGGAAGCCTTTCCTGAAGGCCAGTGTAAAAGTCCTAGAATGTTAGTTAAAAGGCACAGAGGATTCTGTGGGAGATTTTCATTGACTGTTCTGGATTCCCACCCAGGAGAAATCCCATGCGAAGGTAAAGGATCTCAAAGTAACCAAAGGGAGCTGGGATTAAAGGTGAAAGCAGAAGCAACAGGAGAGTCTGGAAGGGAAAGAATAGCTTTGGCAGCCATGTTTTGGTTTTCTGTGCATCAGGTCCCTTGTAGCCAAAATAGGAATCTTTGAATAGTGATCATGAAAAGCAAACACTTCGGCCTCCAGCTGAGATGGTTTTCCTACAAGATCCACCATTTCTATTATCAGTAGTTACAGAGAAATGTAGAGACCCAATCTGTGGTAGAAGGAAGGAAATATTTAAATTATATATACACACTCATGGCTTTTAATGTAGTACCTTTAATTCCACTTGTTTTGATAGGAAAAGGAAATCACAACTCTGAAGGGCTAATTTCTCAACACTAATATGAGAAAACGTGTTACAAACTCAGGAAAAAAAGATCTTGCAGCATGATATTTCAACTAAATGTGGCACAATGGAATGAGGGTATGGATAGATATTAAAGAATTGATGAAAAAAAAAAAAAAAAAAAGAATTGATGGTTGTCACACTCAAGCCAGGAGCTTTGAAAAGCAACCATTCCACTTCTTTCTTGACAACTATGTAACCTAGTACAAAGACTGTATTATCTTCAATACTAAAGGGTAAATACATGTCCCCATAGTACGCAAGAAAGCCATGAGACACTAGAAAGACATTATACCCTCCATGTATCAGTTCACTCATCCACAAAATGAGAACTTTTAAAAATAACAATGGTCTTTATGCTTTCAGTCTCTTTATTTTTGGATGCATCTTAGAATCAAAAGCAACTTAGTTTTAGGGATTCTAAGCAATAAAAGAAGTGTGTACACTGTAGAATTCTCTGATATTTTCAATGCGATTGCTCACTTGAAATAAGAAAGGCCTGTTGCAGAGACTGTCATGAGAATAAATGACTCTACCCTTAATGAAACTCCCTGAAGCTGCTAAATTCTCCCAATTCTAGTTTACATTGGATCCGTCTATCTCTGAGAAAGTGGTGCTGGCGAAAGAAGATGAATAAGAAATAATGAAGGGAACTGTTAATTGTGGAGATGGCACAAGACAGACTAAAGCTGCTCCTATCACAGTTGGTTCTCAAGATTTTGTTTGGAGTTTTTGATTTCCTGAATACAATAGGAAAGTTTTTTATTTCTTGAGTCCAATTTCTTTACAAATCAGGAAATCTTAGATAACTGACAGAAGCAGTTTCAAAGTAATTCACATACAACGAAGAAATAATTCTACAATGAGGAGAGAATCAAGAGAGGACATATATTCTAATGGACTTATTATTCCTAATTTTGGTGGGATTTTTATTCTCATATTACTGATTCAATATGGATATTTGAATGTATTTTTTCCTGCTTGCTGAGAGTCCATTTTCCTATTATAAAAATGATGTTTCCCAGATGATTGCTAGATACTCTTCCTGCAACTAAAATCCTGTGACTTTATCTATAATGCTCACTAATATGACACTATTTACACAAAACAAACTAGCATGTATTCCTTCCCATCTTCCCAAGTAATGTCAGAGAAGTTATCCCAGGGGAAGAAAGTGAGCAGTAATCCTCCACCCCTGGGCCATTGGCTAATGCCCTCAGTTCTCCAAAGAACTAACCTTGACTAATTGTCTCTGTAACTCAGGATAAAGGAACTAAGAGTTAAAACAAAGATGTTAGCTTATTATTACTTACCAGGAGCAGGTAAGTAATACCCTTTATACATATCAACTTTATAAATTATCATAATGATTCTATGAGGTGAGTATTAGTATCAATGAAAAAACAGAGGGAAAAAAGCAGTTTGGCTAATGTTATACCGCTAATAAAGGAAATGACCTATGAATATTATTTTTGCTTCTATGTAAGAAAAGATGTAGATGGGCAGGTTGTGAGAATCAGGCATAAAGAACGCCCTTAACTTAAGACAGATTGGGAGCAAGAGAGCATGCTTTCCCCTTTGAAATACCTGATACTCTTAAGTAAACCTCAGTGCTCACATTCCCATGAGTTTATAATCCTGACGGGATTACAGCCTGACCTCTGCAATAACACAGCATCTCACTTCTACTTCCTTGGAAATTATAGGCAGGACCCTGCTTCTAAGTAGAATCAGACCTCAGTATGTGTTTCATTAATTTGCCAGTAAAATATGTGTGAAATTTAAAAAATTTGTACTGGCAATATCCATAAAATGACAACCCATAATTTTCTTTTCAGGGTGTTCAATCTTAGGGAGCCACTGCATAAGTACACAGCTAGAATAACAACACAGCAATAAGTCACTGAGTTCCGGGCTTTAGCATTTTAATGCATAGCCGCTGTTAGTTTATTGAGAGAGACTAGGCCAACAGTTTAACCTTTTGTTCCTCAGGATCATTTAGGAATAAAATTATAGATTTTCATGACATGATTTAAATACAGAATGACCAAACACAAGAACTGGAATGGAAAGAACCCCGAGAGTCATCTCAGCCAATTCCTTCATTTTGAAGATCGTTTCAAAGATTATGAAATTGGAGACTGAGAAAGACATGGTGTACTTTGGGCCACAAAGTTCTTGGTGACTTAAGCTGAAATAGAACTCAGAATTCCTGATTCTGAGTCCATTAGTCACTCCAGCATTAGATTTGATTCTTCAGTTAAAGACCATAATTTAGGTTTTGCTAATTAAAGGGAGAGAGAGAGAGATTCACGAAATCTAGTTGCCTATAGCATCCACAGATTATAACCAAAAATGCTTTCCATTTAATCCTCACAAACACCCAGGAAAATTATTACTCTTATGATTATTCCATGCCTATTACAGATGCAAACAAAACAAAATAATACAAAATCCTAAGCTCAATTGGCTCAGGAAGGCTCCAAGGCCTCAGACACGGTAAGTAGTCACGTTAGTACTCACTCTAGCTCTAAGCTTCCCAATAGGAAATTTCTTTTATTTCCTTCCTTGGACTTTTTCCTCATCTTCATCCACTTAAATGGAACTTTTCAGATAAGATTAAATCAAGTATAAAGTCTACATAAAAGACTGTGAATGCTGTCCCAAAAATGTTATCAAGTAGCATATCAGGCATTTTTACTGTCCACTTGCATTTATCTTATTCATCCAACATTTGTTTTCAAATAAAAGTGAATTTTAAAAAGAAATAGGTGCACAGGGCATGGTTGTGCACACCTGTCACCCCAGCACTTGGGAGGCTGAGGCAGAAGGATTGTCATGAGTTCAAGGCTAACCTGGGCTACATAAGCTAATTCAAGACCAACCTGAACTACATAGGGAGACCCTGCCTCAAAAGAACCCAAAACTAATTAATTAAGTAATTCTTAAAACAAAAAGTAAAGATAAAAACAATAGGAATTTCTTCCACTTTTTCTTTCACAGAACAAAAAAGTCATAATTTTCTTGCAACTATAGAAGTATTGCTAGAATGCAGGATCCTTTATGATGCTAAAGAGAATTTTCATTCAGGACTGGGTAGTGCCTCTTACAAAGCACCCAGAGCAATATGCTAAGGCTACTTGGACACTGAGAGGCGGGGCATTCACCTTGCCTCAGATCTTCTCCAACAGGTAATTTCAAGACAGGCCCTACCTTTAGGACATGATTAGATGCTGCAGCATCTGATAGTCACATAAATAATTTCCTTAATTAGCTCACCCCTTGTACTTCTCTAGCTTCAAAGATTCAATTAAGCACAGACTTGCAATGCATTGCAGGAGTATTCATTAGCCTGTCAGTTATCTTTCAAAACAACTACAGCCTAGGGAAAACTGAGTGAAGAGATGATTTGCCTTTGTCTTACACATATGTAATTTGATGCACATGCCAGGGAGGACAGCCTGTAAACACTCATGCTTTTGCTCTTGACAACCACTTACTCCCTATATTTGTAACCTGCTAATGTATTTATTGCCAGGTACACATATTGCCAATAAAACTTGGCAACAGATCATATTTTTCATCCCATTACCAGTCGCCACTCTTTAGCATTTTGAAATTGTAGACATGTACACAAGTACAGTATACATATAAAATACATATAAAGATATATTTTCATATTTCATATATGTATATATTTTATGTAGACATATTTGTTACACAAGTAACACATAAGCATATATATACATTACTAGTAATGCAGACATATAACACATACATATACTTATTTATGTACATATGTACCACTGTATGTGTATGTGTATCTTACTTCTTGTCTGTATACCAAAGCATTTATTGCTCTTTCTTTTCACATATATCATTCTGTCACCAGGCATTTACACTATGCCAAAGTGCTTTAACATATGGAAGATATTATGAAAATAATTTCTGCCCTCAGAGAGTGTACTGTCTCATGCATGAACTTGGCATTTTTTACCACAGTCAGAATTAAACTCATGCTAATGTGAGGTGTGAAAGGATGTTCATGAGAGAAGGCCATTCTTGTAAAGAGATCTTTAAGAACCACCCAAATGGAGTGTGGTCTCCCAGAAGGAACAGTAAATAAGGTCTTCTAGTCACAAGAGGAAAGAGGACGCACAGAGCAGATGTCAAACATCAGGATTATGTTTCTCTGTGAAGTCACCCAGGGCAGAGACCCTTGTGTCTTCATTATCATTATTGCTCATGATTAATACAACAAAGCTGATCAAACAAAGCAATTCATGAATGCATGGGATGAGTAGATTTTCTCCTGCTTTTATTGTTAACTCATTCTAAGACCCTGAGGCTTTCTCCCCTTCTCTGAGCCCTAGCACACACTCTGTAAAAGAAAGGAGTGATTCACTTGACCCTCTAGAGTATCCCACTCCAGAAGATGGCAATCCAATATGAAAAGTAGTATTTTTGTCATCTCCCTAAATTACTTAATGAATTGTAGGAGACAAAGATTACTGCAGAAAAATAGTGAAACCGCGGTCTGTATATTAAGATCTAGAAAAGCAGTACACAGACTTTATTTTAGCCCTAGCTGTGTCTGAATGAGACAACCATGCAAGAAATAACAAGATGCAAAAAGAACCAAGAGGGCTGGGGACATAGCTCAGTAGCACAGTGTTTGCCTTGCAAGCAGGAGCTCATGAGTTTGATTCCCAGTACCACTAAAAAAAAACCCAAGTCTCAGAGCAGAAGTATTTCACTTGTATTCAGAGTCCTGATTTCAAACGTTTAGTCCAAAAACACCTGTAGAACCTAAGGCTTACTAGGCTTGTTAATAATTTGTCATCCCTTAGTCATCATTACAATGAGAATAAAATACCAAACAATTATTTGGAGGAATAAATGAGAAAATACATTAAAATAATTACTTAGCATAGTTCATGTCACAAAGTATGTGCTGAATAATCGATCTTTTCATTAGGATGTTGTCACCTGAGACTTTCCACTTACATTTGCCGCAATAAGAGGAGACAAAATGTGACATCTTGGGGCTGGGGATATAGCTCAGTGGAATAAGTGCCTGCCTAGCAAGTGCAGGGTCCTGAGTTGGACCCCCAGTACTGCAAAAAAAAAAAAAAAAGTGACATCTTTTTGCATGATGTATGTAGCAGTGCCTAACACAATATAGATCCTCAGCAAACATAAAACATAACATTTTAAATCAGCATGGGAATTTCCATCTGTACTTTGTTATCTGCATAGAGAAAGAACACAAAGCACAGGTCAATCTGAATTCGAACAAATATGGTGGACACTATCATTTGGAAATAGTGAAGAGTGACATAGTTGTATATTATTTCATTTATTTCCCAATGGTATGTACTTATGAGATATGGTACCAGGCAAAGAACTGTTTAGGAGAATACACTGGGCAGCTTTTGAAATACATTCCTTGGCACAGTTCTGAGACATCAATGTAACTAAAACTCAGCAGCAGGAAATGTCTAGTATACCTCCATGCTATTTCCAAGAAACAGAGAGACACCCTACTTACTGCAACTACCTGGAGAAAAGCAGATGTGGGAGACATGGCCTTGTCTTATGCCTGCTGGCACTGGAAAAAAATATATCCCTCTTGATTTTATGTTTCCTTAGACCAGAGTGCATTATTAACATACTTAGGTAACCAGCCACAGAGAATGTCTCAGAACCTCAACTGTGCTTTTCCAACCAAAACCAAAGGATGTTCATGCTGTAGAAAGGTAAGTCAGGTGGAAAAAGCTTTCATTATTCAGGCCCTTCCCTCCTAAAGCTCCCTAACTGCATCACCATCAGGACTCCCTCCTTCCCAGTGTCACAGGTACTAACTTGCTTTGTCACAGCCAGAATATCATTCTAAATTGCATTAAACTTATGTGTGTCTAGGTCGCATCTTACCTCTTCTTTCTCTTCTAAAGCTAAGGTTGCTTAGAAGACAAGGGCTCTAACCTTCCTCGTGCAGAAGCTTCATTCTAAGTAAATGTGTGTTAGAAAGAAGAAGCAATGGGAGAAGGAGGAGGAGAAAAATTAACATGTGTGATAAGAGCAATACATGAGTACAAAAGGAAGGTAGTGACGCTCTGATGGTGATGCTGATTTTTATTTTGTTGGATTGCCAAGCAAATATTTCACAGAGGGTTTCCTTTCAAAATTTCAAAATAGAGTGTCAGGGTTTTTTAAATAGAAAAAAATAGTGAAAGAAGGGCTGTTATCAACATAGGAAGGATCTAAATACAAAAGGGAATTTTTTTATGTTCTTATAGCAGATCAGCACCTTACAAAATGGTAAAAAGAAATTCAAATCCTGGGGTTTGAATGCCCCCTATATTTGGTGAAAATATCTGAATTTGAAACAGTGAAATATGAATATCTGGACACTGGACAGAATCTCAGAAATAATAAGAAGAGACCATAGAAATCAATTATTTGAGCATCTTAACTTTAAAACAAGAACCTAAGGTTGCTCCCTTCAATATTTCATAAGCTTTACAATCTCTTTGAGTCTGCACACAGGGATCCTTCTGCTTGAAACGAACTCTCCTGTGTTCACCCCAAGTCCAATTGGATCTCCTCCTTGAGACATCCTTTAATTTTCTAGATCAGGTTATTAATCCTTCTTCCAGTCCACTGGACCACTTTCATGTGTGTTAGTCTCTCCACTCAAACATGATGCTTTTCCAAGCTAGATCAGTGTTCCTTTGAGCAAGAACTATAATGATCTCATCTGCCTCTAAAACTTAGCCCAATGCCTCAAAATGGGGCGTCAAAGGTTAATACTAAAGTAAATTGAAACATCCAAGTTCATCAGGAAAGATGGGAGAAGAGGCTTGCATCAGGCCTGTCTTCATGAAACCTAAGACTTCTGACTCTCATCTACTACACCCATCATAGGTTAATACTTTTAAAACAAAAAAGTTCATTAACAACTTCTTAAAGACAAGCTTGTGAATGGAAGCTAAAAGAATATATTTCAGTGAAAAAGGGGAGGAGCTGGTCCTTTATAATATAGGATGTTAGAAAGAGAAATGAACTGAAAGAAAATAGTGCTTGCTTTCTTCATCTAATTTTTCCCATTCTTCCTCCTCCATATGCACATTCTCTTTCTCCTTTGCATAAAAATGAATTATTAATAATCATATCTTAAAAGATTATAAAGTTATCTGCCTTCTACATCCATTCCTCATTCTCTGGAACAGTGTGTCTGTGCTTCATCCAAAAGACTAGGTGTCCTAGGATTATTATGAAAAATAAGAAGAAAGAAGAGCTTTTCAGAGGTCAGATGTTGATACTTGTTTAAATATATACTTAACACTTTTAATGGGAGCTAGCCTGTATATTGGTGTTTCTTGGTCTTGGAAAGTGGACTAAGGTAGATAGGAATATTTTAGACTTCAAAGGTTATCTGTTATTCTGGAAAAACTTTCTACCTGTGTATTGTGCCAGAAAATACTATCAAGGAAAAAAATGAGGTGAAAGCCAGTTAAGGTCCTCTTTGCAACAAATAAACAAATATTCTATGTACAGATATTCTGGATACCTCCTTGAAAGTCACACAGAAAGCATGTTAAATTGTAGTACAATTTCTATCTTTAATTCTTTTATGCTATTTTAGGTAAATACAAGTAATAATTCTAAGAAAAACTCATTTTTAGAAATGTAACTATCTTAAGAAATGAACCGTTCTTTTTGCACACCCATGTTTATAGCAATATATGCACAATAACCACCAAATGATGGAAATATTCCAACTATTCATTGACAGATGAATGGCTAAACAAAATATAGTCTGCCTACACGACAAAATATCATTCACCCTTAAAAATGAAGGGAATTGTATCACATGCTACAACATGGATAAACCCTGAAGGAAATTATGCCATGGGCAACCAGCCAGTCACAATAAGACAAATTAATTATATTATTATTCCTCTTACATGAGATTTCTAAAATATCTAATCCATTTAGTTTTACTCTATGATGTAAAAATAAATCTCAACATTATAACCAAGTTGGCTAGAAGGAATTGGATTCATTTTTGACGCCCTTTATGTGCAAGGAATGCATTTGCCTCTAAAATGAAGGGAGGAAAGAAAGAAGTCATTTCACAAAACTGTTCCTTAATAGAAAGCATTATCAATAGGGCAGTATGTGTGGGAGTCCCAGAGAACATGCAAAGAAAAATAAGATTCCTATTGGTTAAAAATCAAGAAACCTGATTCCATGTTAGAGGCAGTACATTGGGAGAATTTCTGTGATAGGAAATTCTGAAAGGTGAGGGTTTTTCCCAAAGAATTAAGATTGTACCAATATCAACTTTTAAATTCCATTGAAGTTTTCTTTTTGCCAGAGATGCCTGAGGTTTCATGTCATTCCCACTCATAGTGGAGTCTAATCACTTCCCCCAAGCGTCAGAATGTTATTTTGAAGACATCTTATAAGCCAAAGGAATGAAGGAGCTGATGATGACAGGGGTTATCTTGAGAACTCCAACACAAAACGGATCGGAACCAAGAAATTGTATCACTCTACCAAAAACTGCCTTTCCCACCCACAGTGAATCACTGAGATAAACTCGCTGTCCTTATGGCAGCTGAGAAGTCTGAACAGAGAAACTTCTGTGGCAGCAGGTGCAGTAGTAGTTGAAACCTTTCAATTTAAAGTTTGCATCAGGTTGATTTTCTAGGAAGCCAAAACAGAAAAGGAGCAGATCAGATTTAGCTAAAAGGGAAAAACAAAGTAGTTTGAGTCCCTGATGGTAAAGCTGTATTAAAAAAGTATTGAAAGATAATTTTTAAAACACACCACTTTACTCCTGTAGTTCTGTTGCCAAGGTGACTAGAAAACAAATAAAGTCCAAGGGGCTCTTTTAAACTACTGTTCTACTTCCTATAATAAAAAATAACAGGGAAAAGTGATATAACAAGTTAAGAAACAAAAACATGCTGAACACAACACAATTGCAATAAAACCCCAAAAGCCTAAGGTGAAGGCAAGTTGACCAATCCATCACCAAGTTCAAAGCATTTTGAGAAAAGGTCCAAGGATGGGAGATCACAACCTCCTGGGCTTCTCCTAATCTTTGATTAGTTCCAAGTGTGAAAACTGTCCCTCTGCTATTATGAGAGCATGCATCTTATGTGGCCTTAGTCTCATGTTTTGGGTTCATTCAGCATTATTCTTGAACCTTTTCTGAAGAAAATACATTCCGACTTTTCACAGAGAGCGTTTTCATCTTTTCTGTTGGTTTTTTATTTTCTACCTCTGTTAACAAAACATGTTTAGTTCCTGTTATAATTGATGCATTGTGTCAACTTGAGGAATCTAGACACTTAACTAAGTAATTCAGCAGTTCTACATCCTGGGGTGAAAAGGACATGTGCTGGCTGCTCTACAATGTCATTCATTGTGTCAGTGTGAGAAGTTTAGAAGGTTAACTATGTGACTGAGCAGGGGGCCAAGGGCCTTACTCTATTCATCCTGAGCCTGTGCAAAAGGAATGCATGGAGATTATGTGAGTGCTACACACTCCTTGAGTAGGGGTACCCTGTTTACAATATAAGGGAGGAAAAAGAGGCTTGGGGCTCCCTGCTTTTGCTCTTGCTGCTTTGCTGTACGGGCTCCATGAACTGTTGCCCTCTGCCATGTGCCACTCTGACTTGAAGCCAGGCAAGTATGGACTGAAACCCCCACAAACTGTGAGCTCAATAAACCTTTCCTTCCTTAATATTGGGGGTCAGGCATCTTGTCTCAGCAATAAAAGTAACCAAGACAGTTCCTTCACCCATCCCTCATAGAATTAGCTTGGCCTCTTCCACCTGAGTGAGTTCTTAATTGTAGTATCTTAATTCTTTTCTTAATTTTAATATCTTAATTCCTTTCTTAATCAATATATTTTGTCAACTCTTAATGGGTTAGTCCTGACTCCTACTCAATTTTAACTCTGAAAATGATGCTGAGTTTATTTGTTTTATAAAGGATCCCAGTTACTCCCAGGTGTATATCTTGATGCATTACACTATAAAGTAGAAATCAGACTAACCTTTATATTTACTAGAAATGCTGGGAAAGTATGGAACTCGGTATGTCAAACAAGCCGAACTTAACCCGTCACTTATCAGATAACACCATTAACCTCCACCTGGTTATTGAAAAGGCTGAACACCCTTTTTGACTATGACTTTTCTTTTTATATTCTCCCACCAGAGTGCACATGCACGCACGTGCGCGCACACACACAGGGACTCACTTTGTGCAGTGTTATCCCCACATGCCTCTTATTGCGTTCTTTCTCTCCCATGGTTACTTTCTGACCCAGACTTCCCATCTCTGTTCACCTGGACAGCACCACACACATCAGCCCTGTCTGCCTGTGCTTTCTTTCTTAATTCCCACTCTCCAAGGCACTTATTTCGGCAGTGAGTTTGCAATGTCTGCTGACAAGATTCTGCTCTCAGCAGTGCTCCGTGTGCTAACACAGACACAAAACAAACAAAGGCCTTTGCCTGCACGTGGCTGACAGCCCAGCAGAGGTAAGAGAACCTAACAAACGAATGTAGCACAGCACAGAACGAACCAAGCATGATCTTGGGCAAATGCTGCAGGAGTCTTGATTCTGATGGAGGAAGGGATAACAATGAACCCAGGCTTTGCAGATGAAAAGGTATTCAAGAAGTTCAACTTAAAATGAGCTGTTCTTTAGCCTTATTCCCCAAAGGCAAGAGCCTTGGCTTGCACAGGGAAGTCTGGGCAGGAGGTTGAGCAGAAATACAGGTTCAAACAAACATTCAAGAAGACAATTTGGAATTGGTAAGAGAAACTGCAAAAAGGCAGCAACCCAAGTCAGTGGTGGTGAACCTATGGCACGAATGTTGTTTTTCTTTTAAGAGAAAAGTTAACGTATGAGTTGTATTTTCTAAACAAAAACCTGGGCTGGAGGTACAGCTCAGTGGGCTAAGTGCTTGCCGCTGAGCACTAGGGCCCTGAGTTCGATCCCCGGTCCCGGAAAAAAAAAAAAGGGGAACCATCGGATGGTTCCTTCTAGGGCTGGGGATAGAGCTCAGTGGAATAAGTGCCTGCCTGGCAAGTGCAAGGTCCTGAGTTCAATCCCCAGTACCACCAAAAAAAAAAAAAAACAAAAAAAACAAAAACCTCAGTATGTAGGTTTCATGGCAGTGTTGGTGTTTTGTGATAAATATATGGGTTTTAGGTTATAATTTGGGCACTTGTCTCTAAAAGGCTCGCCATCACTCACCTAGGTAAGTATTACAGTAAAAAGTACGTTACTTAAACAAAGACACAAACAGTAATCTTTAAAAGCAGAATTATCAAATCAGGGAAATAGAATATAGTATTTAAAAAACTTATAATGTAAAACTATGATTTACATGCCATCAGTTTGTGTGTGTGTGTGTGTGTGTGTCTGTGTGTCTGTGTGTCTGTGTGTGTGTGTGTGTGTGTGCTGGAAATCTAACTCAGGACCATGCTCTTGCTAGGCAGGTGCTCGGGCCACTGAGCTATATCCTGAGCTCCATGCTATTAGTTTTACTTATAGCTCCACATTATATATGTGTGTAAATTATGTGCATACCTATAGGAAATAGGCTTCTGTTATTACATAAATATAAACAGAGAAAATATAAACTGATATAAATACATAAAATAGATATGCAAATAGAAAATACATGCAAACAGAAAATACATCAAATAGTACCCATCTTTATTTGATGAATTTATAAAAGATTTACTTAATTTTCTTCTCTATAGCTTTGTATGTTTTCTACATTTGCATAATGTAGGCTTTACAGATGCAAAACAGGATTGACAGTGATAACCAGAAATTACTTTCCCCAGTGTATGCTGTTGTGAAATAAGAAATAACACTCCCCAGACAGACAAGGCAGTGAAGGAGGAGAAGGATTCTGTGTGGAGAGGGTGCCAGGGCCAGCAGGTGAAGAAGTGGCCCTGTGTGAGGAGTGGGGGGGCGGCAGGTGCCTGGGGGACCCACTCTCACCATCATTCTCTCTCCTTTCACTGAGAACCCTGCCACAGCTTTCCTCCCTTGTAAGAATGCCTATTCTAATCAAAAAGAGATAAGTCAAAGTAGTCATCGGGAGGAAGTTAAGATTCCTGTCACAGAGGGAAGCATGGTTGTTAGAGGTGGAAAATGGCCAGGAGAAAACTCCAGTTCTTAGAAATCCAGAAGAGAAGCTGGTCTCTCTCATCAATGTAATGGTTGATACACTGTGTCAACTTGAGAGTTTCAAAGTTCAGCTAAGTGACTCAGGAGGGGGCCGGGCCTTTGCAAGAGGAGACCCTGGAGATGGTGTGAGTGTAAAGGACCTGACCTAGGGCGGACAGCCTGCATATAACATAAGGGAGGAAAAGAGGCTCACTTTTCCTCCACTGTGTGTTCTGGTTGCTGTTGCTGTCTTTCATCGCCTTGAACTGTTGCCCCTCTGCCACGAAACCTCTACAAACTGTGAACTAAATAAACCCTTCCTCCTTTAGCTTTCAGTGTCAGACATTTTATCTCAGCAGCAAGAAAAAGTAACTAAGACACACAAGAAACCTCTTGAATCCCCCAAATCAAAGGCAACCTTTACTTCCTTTGTGCTTCTGTAGCACCTCACCTTGCCTTGTGTGAGTCCACAAAACTTGAGTTGTGATTACAGCTTACAATATGGTGCCTCCTCGTGGTTTCCTTTCATCCACGCATCTCCTTTCTATTCTTTTGTGTGTGTGTGTGTGAGGAAGGTTAGCAGGGATTGAACCCAAGGCCTTCACACTGAGCTATGACTCCACCCCTTTACCTATTTTATTTTTACTTTGAGACAGTCACACTAAGCTGTCCAGTCTAGACTCGAACTTGTGGTCCTCCTGCCTCAGCATTGCAGAGTACTAGAATCACAGGAATGGACCACCACATCCAGCTTTCACAAACATTTCCTAAGACAAGTTTTATAGATGGGGTAAACCATGGGTCAGAAGTTGAATTGACTGATAGATAAAATGACATCCAGGTTTCCACATTGTTAGTACTTCTTTTACTCCACCATGAAGATTCTTATAAAAATTACTGTTCAGAGTAACTGTTGATAGGTTTTTATTTCCCCTACTGGTTTTTATAGGGAAAAATTCACAAACATTTGCTGAGTTAAGTTAAATTTTAAGGTTTGACAACTTGAAATGCTGCTGAGTGAAAAGTATAAATTTGAAATTGTGTCACATGAATTGCATTTATTAATTAATATGCACATATTATATTTATAAGCCCCGATCCTCTAGGAGAGGTAAAGCACATCCCAAAGTGATTTCATATTTTATGTGACTAGATATGGTTGGACAGGCCAGGAAATTCCCTTCTGTACAGACAGGCAATCATTCCTAAGGCCATACGGTATATCGTGACTGATCGGTTTCCCACCCAAGAACTGCTCAGTCCTCATGGTGACAGTCCAAAGCTGAGTTATAATGGTGCCTAGCTGCTTCTTCCCAGAGACCCCTGTAGTTTCTTCTTCTCAGCTGCCTTTGCCAAAGCCTGTGTGCGCCAACAACGATCCACTCTCCTTTCAGCACATTATGCTGAGCAGCCTACGTCAGCCACCCTGTGCCCCCTCCCCTCGGAGTGCACAGAAGCTCCAACCCTGTCCTTTGTCTGCAGAGAGCCGGCACAGCTGTTCTGGTGCTGACTCCCTCCATGCCTGCATTACACTTTTATCTCTTGCTGTTTATATCTCTCTCCTCCTCTGCATCATGTTAGATTAAGTACCTAATTCTCACTCAATCAGTGACAACCTCAGACTATCAAGTCACGTAGACCGACATTCAAATCTAGGCTCTGCTTCTCCGGTCCTGGGCAAATGACTTGATTTTGTTAAGTCTTAGTTTCTTGATCAGTGAAAATGGGATTATCACAACTATCTCCAAACACCACTCAAAAAATAATGAATATAAATAAAGTGTGAAGGGTTGGTACTCAGAATGTATCCCTCTTGTCTTTTGTGGCAGGCAGCATCCCAAAGGCACTCCGGGACCCCTGCTTCCTGACCACACGCTTGGCGCTGTCCACCGCCCTTGAGCCTTGGTCGCAGAATAAGGACGCTGGAGCAGCCCTGCTTGGATTAGGTTCCTCCCTAGCGGACTGGAGAGCTCGCGCGCTCCTCCTGCTGCCCCGCGGTGAACTGCCTATGGAGACAGCCACATGGCGAGGTCTTAAAAGCAGCTCATGTGGGCTGAGCCAGGTCACAGCTGACAGCTAGAAAGAAAACCAGGGCCTGGCTCCTATCACCACAAGGAACTGAATTCTGAAAGCAGCCTGAGTGAGCTTGGTGAGCTCCCCATGCAAACCGCAGCATGGGAGGCACGCTGACTGCAGCCCGGTGAGACTGCGAGTGGAGAACCCAGCCTCGCTGTGCCCACATGCCTGCCCCACAGAAACTGTAAGTTAAGGAGCATGTGTAGTCTTAAGCCACTAAATCTGCAACAATCTGTCATGCAACACAAGGAAATGAAGACACTCTCACTAAGTGAAATGAGCTAGGATGATCCGCAGCAGTCGTGGCAGCTAACCTATGGCACACGTGCCGCAGCGGGCACTCAGAGCCCTCTCTGTTGGCATGTAAACCAAGTGCCCCAGCAGCACAGCATTGGGTATTCAGGTTTAATTACAGAGTTGGCACTTTGCGATAAGTCATTGGGTTTTGGGTTGTAGTTCGGGCACTCAGTCTAAAAGGTTCTGATCTGTAGGACTGGGAGATCCCTGTGGGTGACACGTTGTTTTAGAAATGCTCCCATCACCCACACAGTTCCCAGAAACGCTGCCCTTCAGTCGGCCAATATGATCAATCTGAGACTCAAGCTGTCACTAATCCCCCTCATCCCTTCCAGAGCTCCATCTGTTCCACTAGGGGAATTCCTACGAAGTTAACTGATTTTCCCTTCTCACATTACTGATCTTCAGGTGCGGGATGTAGGGATCCCAGAGTAGCAGTCACTGCGTTAAGAAAGTAGAATCACATATCCTGAGCACTGGAAGGTTCCTTAGAGATTCTTAAGGGTGATCTTGTCTTGTCTCCTCATTTTATAGTAGAAAACAGAGGAACAGAAAACATTTTCTTCCATCTCTCGGAAGTCCTCAATTGCAAACCTCACACAAATTTTATGTGGCTTGAAGTTTATGCAATGTTGGGAAATCTCTTTAAATAGCACAAAATTACAAATATAAAGTTACTTATGAAGTAATAATCAAATATTTTAAAACTCAGACCAAATTACACATTTTTAAAAATTAAAAAATACCAGAATGAACACAAAAATTCAGGTACAGCTCTAATATTTTTTCCTTATAATTTTTATTCTGATAAACTTTCATCATTTCTCCATGTAACAGCATTTTGCCATATTTTTTATGCCCAACACAGATGATTTGATTTTGCCTATAGCTTGATTTATCTGATTTTAATTGTGCAAAGGGACGCTAAATTCTGCTTTAGCACTTATTATTATGAATGTGATGTAACTATTTAAGATTACTGACCAATTTGGTTTAAAAACAACTTGGATTTCCATTATACTATGAATGTTTAAGTCTAGTGATGAATTTGGTTTAAAAACAACCCTGACTTCTACTACAGATGAGCTGTAAAATGGAGAATTTCTTAGATTAATATCTGCACTTCTCTCCTCCATGTGGGTCTGCTCATATCACCACACAGTCTCCAGCCCTGCACTTTGTGGCATGCTCCCCATGGAGCCAGCACATGGACAACTGCACTATTTCTGGCCATTTTGACATCAGGAGAGCTGGCAATGATTTGCTGAGAAGTAACCATAAATATAAACGATAATTCCAACATACTCTGACTAAAGTCGTTCCCAAGCACTTTCTCAGTCAGATTCCCAACATGGCAGCAACCACTTGACCACCCTTGAACAAAGAAAGTGACACAGGAGTTGGTTAAGGTTAACCAAGGTTAACTAGTAGTAGTCAAAACATTACAATTTCACAAATTCATTACAAAAATTAAACTTTTGAGTACCTTGGACCATGGTAGAGTCCACTGGAAAAGAGGGACCAAGGAAACCTCTCTTCAGTGGAGGCAGAAGATAGGTTTCACCTCAAAAAAACTGTTAGACAAATCAGATTTTCTTGAAATAAAGAAAATAAAGCATGGATAAGTTAACTGACTTCATAGTCTCATAGGCAGTAAGGAATAGAGGTGAATCACAGATAAGCTCAGTCTAGCTTTCCTACTTTTCATGAGTATGCTATACTTCCTGCCCTAGGAATTTGTGACTCTGTGCACATGTGTGTATGTGTGTGTGTGTGTGTGTGTACACATGCACATGTTTGCATAATTGATACAAATGGAAGGATATGTTCTGTGATTTGATCTTAATTTGAAGTTGACTTCTTTAAAATTATTTCTTCCAAACAGTTGTAGTTAGAACCTATAGGAGTACAGGATGGTTGTGGAGTTGTTTTTTAGGTACTATAAACAGCGGTCTCTTAATTCAGATGGACTCAGCACTAATTGGAAATCCTATATTAAGGCTTTTCTCCCTAGAATACTGTGTTCTCCTTAAAACCCCCATAATCACAATATCACAGCAATAAAGATGAACTAACTCATGATGGCTTCCCTCTCGGCTTTGTGGACACAGCATTCCTTTAATCTAAGACCTTTGCAGACCTATCAGCAGGTTTCCTAGTGGTGATGTCTTAGTTACCAATGGTTCCAAAAGCCACAGGAAATAATTGATGTTCCACCTCACAGTTATTGTCTCTGTAACACTCTAGACAACACCTATTTTTTCTCTTGGTCTCAGGCTTCTCAGTGGCATAAGTGATAGCATAGCTGCCCCAGCATCCTATAATTTATAAATTAGAAAGCCTCTGTTTTTCTTTTACAACCCCAACTCGAAAGATAAAACATGCAAAGCTGTGACACTGGAGAATATTCTGAATTCATCTCAGATCTCTTTTTAATTTAGAGCAACGCTTGTTCCAAAATAAAAAACCCTTCACTTTGTTTCTTTGAATGCTAAGTGACACGTGAGTTTTAATTATTGTTAAAGGAAACACAGTGGGAATTTTTGTTTTGAATTCACATGCTCCCTTTAGAAGAGATGAGAGACTTTAGCGAAGGTCTCTGAAAGACCTCTGGCCTCAAGCTCCCTTCTCCCAGGATCCGTCATGGGCTTGGAGATTGCCCTGACTTGCAGTTTCCAGGGTGCTGTGACCCATTTTAGCCATGCGGCATGACAGATGAAGTACTGGAAATCCAAGTTTGGGTCCCAGGGTACCACTGCTCAGCCTTGAGACTGTGAATGTGAACAGGCTCCCCGACTCCTCTTCCTTCAGCTGAGCTGAGAAGGGAGGGAGCCGACCTACGCACTACTTAGCTTTTCCTTCCCAGCCAGACATGTGTCCTAAAAAGCAACTACCTTGACATGAAATAAGCTGTCCCTCAGCCGATAAATTATACGAAGCCTCATTCAAAATACGCATTCTTTCTCCTTGTCCTTCTGTTTGGGCTCAGATGATACAATCTGCTTCTGTGGTTTTCTCCGTGCAGAAGAATTTTCAATGTGTTACCATGCTAAGCCTCCTAATCACATTTCCAGTAGCACCAAATGATAAATAACATTTGCTTAGCCAGATTTTACAATCCCTTGGCATTTTAAAAAGAATATTTATTTTAAAGGCATATTTTTAAAACAACACCATTGATGGAAAACACCAGACCATAATTAGTGTATCTTCGTCTTCAAGTTGGCTGAGTCATCCTCAACATTTGCTTTTTGCCTCTACTGAATGCTTCAGGCCCTCCCTCCAGGCCCTGGGTGAAGTTGAGCTCCTCAAGGGAAGGAGAAGAATGTGTCCTCGGACCCCATGTCTTGGTCCCAACTTGAAGAGGTTCATTCCCTTTCCAGGTGGCCATCCCACTGGAGCTGCTAAGCGGCAGAAACCTCCTGGGTTTCCAATATCATGTTTTTGCTGTAGAAAGGTGCCTGAGGGAAATACTGTCTGTCCTTTGTGCCCGGATTTACCCCTCTGCGATACAGACAAACTGAAAGACAGAAGTGAGTGCTATAGGTTCTCAAACATTCACGCATAGTAGGATCACCTGGATGATTTACTAAATCAGGTTGCTGGCCCACACTTCCAACTTTCCAATCCAAGAGCTATGGCGGGGTTGGAGACGTGGTTTTGTTGTTGCTGTTGCTGTTGTTGCTGTTGTTTTTGTTGTTTAGTGTTACCAGGGATAGAACCCAAAGCCTTTCCACTGAGCTACACAGCCAACATTTTTTTCAATTTTTAAAAATGTTAATACTGGGCCTTGCTAATAGGATAAATTGCCCAGAATGGCCTCAAAATTGAGATCTTTATGTTCCAGGCTTCAAGAATGTTGGGATTACAAGCATGTGCCACTTTTTTTCTCCTTAAAAATTAAAGTTTATAGCCAGGTGTGGTGGTGCGGATGGTGCCTAGAAGGGATCCCTGGCACATTCTCAGTGTGGTAATGGTGCTTGCTGATGAGGGCTCTGAGGGATCGACCCTTGGAGAGCATGTGTTATAAAGGAGCCATCACGAACTCAGCTGTTAGTCTGGAAGGAGGCCCTGACTGATAGACGTAAAAAGCGATGCTTTTAATACACACCCAGGCTAGCGAGCCACTGGATTTGATTACATGATGTCACTTTCCCCCAATAAATCCACTTGAATCTCTGTTCCTGAATACCCTGATTAATAACTTCTTGGCCTGTAGGTTCAAGATTCTAAGTAAGGTTATGAATAAGGTGACATTTTCCAGAAAAATTACAATGCATTTGGATTTCTGATCAGATAACATGCAAGGTGCTGTCTCTCAACAAGTAACAGAGAGTGGCAGAGAACATACAGATGGGAATCATTTTCAAATTGGATGTTAAAGCACATAAAAGGCGATGTATTAGCTTATTCATTGTGAAAAATATTCCTTGAAAGCTTACTCTTTGTTGTGTCACAAGGTTTAGGCTCTTTCCTTAAAAATGAAAGGTGTGGCGGTGCATGCCTGTAATCCCAGCAGTTGGGAGGCTGAGGCAGGAGGGTTGACATGAATTTGAAGCCAGGCTGGGCTACAAAACAAGACCTTGTCTCCAAAAAACAAAACAAGACAAAACAAAGACTCTGGAGGACTGTAAGGATGAGCATGATAAAGTGTGAGTTGCATCTTAGTGAAGCGCAGGATTCATTAGACAATCCTGGAGCAAGAGTAGCTGAGAAGGACTGTCATAACTTAGCAGGCAGAGAGGAAGAGGGAGAAGTCTCTGTGAAAAAGGAAACAGAAATTATTGAAGAAGGTAATGTTTACAAGAAGAGCCTTGGATATCTGTGAGGATTATAACACTGGCTGTCTCAGTCTCAAGATCACTGGGAAAATGGAAATAGTATGGAGGATAGTATTTTAAGAAAAGATCATGAAACTCAAAGTAGTAACATAGGAGAAACATGCCGTTTATGTAAAGCACCATGTGGGGGGCAGCATTCCATTTTATCCAGAATGGGTAAATAAAAGTCAGGAGAATTTGGAGACAATCTCAGTGGATTGTTTACTAATAATCCCAGTTTCTAGCTGCAGATCTACTTGTGCTTCAACCTCTCCTCAATCAGCAAACATTGCTGGGTGTCCGCGATATCCAGGGAGCAGCTTCCTTTGGCCCCAGGACAGTCTCCTATCATCCCACCTTCTTCCCGGCTCTGTGCCCTACCTCTTCTGTCTCCTTTTGTCCCCAATAGTCCTATTTCCTAAGTTGGCTGCAAAAAATATCATTTCTGTACTGATGATTCCAACCTTTTTTTTTTTTCTTTCTTTCTCAGCTACAAATATCCTGAGCTTGAGTCTTTCAAATTCACTTGCCTCTGGATGTATTTTCCAAGTGATTCCTTAGGTACCTGAAACTGGAAAATTTTATTTTCCTCATTTTTAACTGTTGATGAGACCTAGCCATTCTTTAAAACAAAATCTCCCATATGCCATGAAAGCCTCTCTAATTCTCGCAGAAATCCCAACTTTGAACCTTCTTTATTCATTTAATGTTACGACAGCACATGACTTTCAAATTTTGCCTCTTTTCCAGACATTAAAGTTGTGGCAGACACAGTGTCTGCCTTGTTTGTCTGCAGATCTATAACCTGAGGCTCACACAATTTCCAGACTGCTTTGGGAAGGTGACAACTGCTCCCAAGATCTAATTTTAACCTTTCCTGGAAACTTACAGAGAATCTAGAAGAACCTAGCTTTCAGAAAATAGATTTGACTCTCCTTATCAGTAAAGAGGTACAAACGAGGATTTCTGGCCTTTTTTATTTCCTGATGCTAGTACAATCTGATGGCCAGTTAAAGAGGGTCTTTCTGCTCTGTCCCCAGAAGGGCAAAACCCAGAGCAGTGTCAGAGAACAGACCAAGTCAGTGCACTGCTGCACACAGGGACATAGAACTGAGGTAGGACACATTCATGTAAAGATAGATAATTTAGCAGAATTTCCACACAAAATTATCTCATGCTGGACCAGTGTGTCATCACTGTGGCATAGGCACTATTGCCAAGGAAGCAAATCTTCATATTGCCTAATACCTCTCCCTCCCCCTCCCTCTGTGGCTTCCTAAAGCCTTCTGGTTTCAAAAGAACTGAGGCTGGATAGAAAGAAATACCTCTACAGGACAGAAATTTCTGCCTGGAAGACATGAAGTATCCTGACCTGCAACACTGAATCTGGATCTGGCCACAACTGTGATAATTCTTTGTAGTGCATCTTCAAGAACCATGCAAGACTCTGCGTCCCCTGCACAGAAATCCCTGCTTTTATCACACTCTTGTGGAGTACTAAAAAGACAATCAGAGTTGGGGTTTAGGTCTGAGATTCAAGCAAGGATTTAAAATTGCCTAAAAGTGCTTCTGGAAAGCATCATTTTGTTTACTATAACAGCCCTATCAAAGAGCCACTGATCCAGATGGTATTCTCTCCTACCAACCTACATTCTGCCACTGCCCCTGCTCCTTATGCAGATTTCAGTGCTCCCACTTATGATGTCTCCCAAGATTTCTTAATGCCCAACATAACATAGAGCCCTTTTACTTCTCCTCAGAAAAGCTGGATTGAATTTCACACTCTTCCAAGGGTAATGAAATGCCTATACTACACTTGGAATCAAAATATTTCCATTTCCCTCAGATCACTCACTCAACAAATATTTAATTTCTGTCTATGTGCTGGGCATTGTGAGTCATGGAGATGAAAACCAGACCAGGGTTTTGTTGCAACTGAGCTTACTATGTCCAGTGGTGGGAAAGATGGAAATCAAACAAGCGCTCAAGTGAAATGTGAAATTGCATCAGTGAAGGAAGAAGGGGAGGAGAATATGGTTGTGTCAGAGTGTTATGTAAGGAGACAGCAGCAAGGCCTTACTGAGGCACTCAGTGTTGAGCTGACGTTCAAGAGAACTTCAAGAGCATTCAAGAGAGCCAAGAATAGACATAAGGAATTCCTGTTCAGGTGGACTCACACTGTGTAGTAAGACTCTGTACTGGGAAGGAGGAGAAAGGAGAAGCGGAAAGTGATGTTTTTAGACTGAGGAAAAGTCTTTGAAAACTACTGAGAGAAAAAAAAAAATCTTTGGTGCAAGAACCCTGGGCCATCTATGGAATTTTTTTCACAAGTTAGTGGGACAAAATAAATGAAAACATCTGCGTTTGGAATAATAAATATTAAAAAAAAAAAAAAAGAAAAAGTCACTCTGAATGCAGTTGCCAAGCTCAAGTAGGTGGGAGCATGTAATGGAGGAGGGTAAACTGGTTGGGGGGACATTGTAATATTCCAGGTGAAAGACATAAGAAATCTGAGGAACAGAGCAATTAGTGATGTCAGGTGATATTCGGGAGCAGCAAACAGCAGGTAAGGGTGTCACAGAAAAACAATGTGTCAAAGGTGATTCCCGGTTTCTGGAATAGCAGGGTAGCCTGAGCACCATTCTGTAGACACAGGAACACTACCAACTGACACGTGGTGAGGGGTAAGATGGAAAATTGGAATGGTTACTGCATTGAGCTTGAGGATTTTCCTATACCGACCCTCTTCTTTTTCCTAACCTTTAAGCATTTTTAAAAATTTCTTCTTGAACTACAAATAAAAAAGAAAAAGGATATAAAAACGTCAAGCAGGATTTCCTGAAATCTTGTTTGGCAGATGGCAAGAGGTCTTTAAACATCTGCCACATTTGAAAATCTAACTCTGTTGACTCTTCTCCAATACCTATTTATCACTCAACAAATGGAAGTGAGAGCAAGTGATGTCTTATGAGCCACAAAGTTGAATGCATCCATCCCTGTGAGCATCCATCCCTGTGGAGTCTGAGAGCACTTCCCAGCCACAGACCACACCCACATCTGGAGAGGACAGGGTTGTACTTAAATTTTAATGTATGTAGGAAGTCTTTCTAACTCAAGTGCAAACTTACTGACACTAGAGACAACAGCTTACATTTCTGAAGCTCTGTAGAAAATGGTCTAGGATAAAAGGCCTTCACTCAGATGCAGTAAACACATGTGTTTCCCAATGAGTAAGGTAGTTTTGAGTACTGGTGAAGACATCATGGCATGTGGCCAAATACCAAACCAAAACAAAAAAAAAGTCTGGCATTTGACAACTCGAGTTCTAAAGCCACCATAATGGTGAGTTATTTCATCTCCCTTGGCTTCAGGGGGATTCAGTAATGTATCTGAAAGAGTCCACTAAATGAGAAAATGCATTTAAACCCCTAAGTACTTATTAGAGAACACAGGGCGGATTTCCCAATCTTTCTTAAATAAAAGCTGAATACATCAGTGTGTGCATGAATGAAGATCTGACTAAATGAAAGACACAGCCAGTAAACTATTGGAAGAGAAAGTAGGTAAAAATCTTGAAGACATAGGAGTAGGCAGAGACTTCATGAACAAAAATGAAGCTGTAAGGGAAACACTTCAAAGAATCAATAATTGAGACCTCAACCTACTGAAAAGTTTTTGTACATCTAAAGAAATCACCAGCAAAGTAAAAAGAAAACCCACAAATTGGGAAAAAAATCCTAGCTGGATGTCCCTCAGACAAAGGTCTTCTATCTAGAACATACAAAGAATTAAAAAACATGTACCTGTCCAAATTCAAAGACCCAATTCAGAAATGGGCATCTGAGATGAATACACAATTCTCAGACAAAGAAATACCAATGACAAATAAATATATGAGAAAATGTTCCACATCCTTAGTCATTCGAGAAATGCAAATAAAAACAACATCGAGATTTCATCTCACCCCAGTAAGACTGGCCAGTATGAAAAAATCATCCAATAACAGATGCTGGCGAGGCTGTGGAGAAGTAGGGACTCTATTACACTGCTGGTGGGAGTGCAGACTGGTGCAACCACTGTGGAGAGCCGTTTGGAGATTTCTCCGCAAACTAGGTCTAGAGGTTCCATTCAAACCAGCTATTCCTCTTCTGGGTATTTTCCCAGAAGATCTGAAAACATCATATCACTCTGATATATGTGCACCCATGTTTATAGCAGCACAATTTGT